>JBCFYV010000003.1:2565699-2584678 GCA_039000515.1 Timema cristinae | reverse complement strand
TTAGTGAAACATGTACTCTTATTTGGCGGTAGTGTCCCAGTGATGAGGGGTCCTCGTTTGGGTTTTAAATGAGACAAACGTTAGTTAAAATTACCGCTACAATAGTCCCTAGTATAGCATGTCAGATATGGTACACCCGCGCAAAAATGTACTATGGGAAGTGATGTTTCAAAGCAATGAGCCCCATGAAATGGGCGTCAAAATATTTTAAAAACCCAACAACCTAAAGGCAAATATCTAATAGTTCATAGCTAGTCCACCATTAATTTGAAATACATTTAAAACCTTACACAACAAGATAAAAAGTAAGTATATAAATAAAAATAAACTACTATATAAAAATGTAATTTGCATGTGTGATAGTAAATATTTAATAGTTTAGAAATAATTCTGCCGATCGTATTGAAATGTTTACACGTTAATATAAAGCAAATTACGAAGACAAATATAAAAATTAAAACACTTGCAGTTAATAGTTTTGGAAAATTTGATACATTTCTTCAGTTAAAACAACTTTAAAAGGAAAACCAATCTAAAAACATCGAAATAGAAATACAATTATAATCAGTTTTGCTCTGAAAATGTTTTTTTTTTTTTTTCGCAAATGTTCTGATGCACGATTTCCCTTAATGGCACACCCAAGATTCTATTTGAGAGATTTTCTAGGTACCGGGTATTAAATGTATCGAAGCTATTATTTCTGCATTCCTTCCGCCACTCTCAAACATTGAACATTTTAGAGATACCTTTTATGTGTATAGCAGTATACGTCTTGAATATCAAGTGGAAGCGAGCTCTCAACATACAGCCCTTGTATTCGACACATGTCGAGTGATCTATATTATAGCTGTAGTTAGTTCCAGGACACTTGGCCTAAATCTAAAAGGAATACTCTCTGTATTGTATAAAGGCTACAGATATCTAGTGAAAATGATGTCCTACTCTCAAACTAATGATGGCGCGTATCCTTGGTGTGTTTCAGTTCACTCTTACTTCAAATAAAGGTAAAACATTATTACTAATCTATACTCAAGAGAACCACTTTAAATAAAAAATAATGACGGCTGAGAAATGTTTGCAATGGAAGTACTCTCGATGGAAGATACAGGTATTCAAAGTTGAAGCACTCCCTCCTCTCGTTGAGCCAACCCCCAAGTAAGAGATACATGAGTCAATATCAAAATAAGGGCGTGTTATTATACAAATCAGCAATCGAATAGGAAGGAGAGTAGCCCGCAACAATGGTGTCAGTCTCGTGTTTGGCTGGATGATGTGGATATATGGGTTCAACTCCTGGTTGAGTCTAGTGAGGGTGGTTTTGATGCCAGAGATAGCGTCATCGCATAGGACTGTCATTATGCAGCAAAACCTCACAAGTCCTCCCTCTTCAAGAACTATAACATACTTATTTTCACATATTATCTCTTTATGATGTTGTTAACGGACAGGAACTCATAAGGTAATTACTAAGACCACATCTTCTTGAAAGGCTATTAATTTTTGTGACTGAAAAAGCTTTGCGATTGCTTTCCTTCAGTTGCCTAATCCTCGGGGATGGAAAATTCAACAGTGTGCCCAGTATTTATTTTTGTGATGGTATAATCATGCATAACGTGTATTTATTAGTAAATAGCCTGTGAAGAGTGCAGCTGTAAAACAGCGGAAACAGCCCTCACCATCTTTAATGAACTCATTAATCTCTGTACAACACTTAGACACAAGCTTCAACCTCAAACTACACACTGGTTTCAAAATAACGATCATTAATGTAATGCGACCTGCAGTTTAGAACTATGTTATGCTGCTTGTTTCGTATTACTTAATCGATTTGGAAGAAAATGGTAACTGAAGGCCTGAATGAGGCATACAACCATGAATATGTGATAACTGTAAACAATTAGGTACGTCAGGTTATCGCCCTTTCCTTTGTGTACGCTAAAATACACAAGAACATGTTTCTGATCATTTGTATGAAAACAGAAGTGAAGTTGTGGATCCCATTGTTTGAAAGACAAACTGTAACACCGGCATGCAAATTTCAACGAATGATTGTCACACATAACACCTCTATTTGTATGTTACTAAACTATTTGAAAAACACCATAATGATAATGAAATTCTGATATCCCAGCTCTTGGCCGGGTATGTAAGAATACCTCATCTAGTAGAAATGAGAGAGATTCACGTCAGGGGGAGCAAATGGTTTCAAGCTAACAATATTACAAATAATGTAGTGAAATAATCTACTTAAGAGCAATAAGTAATCGAATGAAGCTGTATTTTCAGGTGCCATGTGACCAAAAGAACCATAATTGGGCATTTGAAAGAAACCGTATACAGGGCTTACTCTAATTTTTTATATAATAATCAATAATGTGTAGCCTTTTGTGTCAGTACAGTTATGTAATAAATTAGACAATTAAGTATTACACTTTAAATATGTTGCGATATACCTCAAGTCTTTAGACATGAAATTCGTTATACATTCATTGATCGTACATTTTGCCTTAGACCAACAGCCAGTATACCTTGTAAATTATATATTTTCTTATTCATACATGTTTTAAGTGGATCCTGTAATTCGTATGTTTTATTCGTATGTTTATTTAAAATAATTTGTGTTCTTGAGAGGTAATTACAATAATTGTAATTTAGTAACTGCAATAATGTTTCAGTTTGCTTTTTATTGAGGTAACATGTTGTGAAACAAACGATGAAATATGATTCTGAAGGTTGACCTCAGCTCAGCTGGAAGTTTCCTGATAAAATATCCCCAGTGGTGGCTTTCAGCGTACCAAGGAGTGGAGCAGGGGACGACACAAACAGCATTGCATAGTTAATATAATAACTATAGGCCTATAAAGTTATCACATGAGCCAACGTTAATATTAAAATAAAATGTATTCGTTACGGCTTCACTTATAATATTTACTGCTTTACTTATAATATTAAGTATTAACATAAGGTCTACATTTCTCTATTGACACAATCAACCACCAAGCGCTACAGTCGAGTGAGTGTGAGAAGATTCACTATATTTATTTTATTGTAACTCATTTGATAATGGTTCTGGTATAAACATTCCTCTAGAATGAATTAAACGGAAGTGGAAAATTTAAATCTTCCGATATCTTGATTGAACTCTTTCTTTTCAAATAAGTATAATGTTTACTAAAGAAAAATAATTTAAAATTTTCCAAAACGTGAAATATATCTCCAAAAAATTATAATTTTTTTAAAATTGAGATTTACCCATCTCATATCGCTAGCTGACACGTTGATTCTCCCGACTGTTATTCCATGATCGAGATTTTCTTGGGAGTTGCGACGGTGTTTGACTGCTGTAACTAGATACTGGTCTGAGGGCCTGACACTAACAACTAGCCTGACACTAGCGACTGGCTTGAAACTAACGACTGGCCTGACACTAGCCACTGGCTTGAAACTAACAACTGGCCTGACACTAACAACTGACCTGACACTAGCCACTGGCGTGACACTAACGACTGGCGTGACACTAACAACTGACCTGACACTAACGACTGGCGTGACACTAACAACTGACCTGACACTAGCCACTGGCGTGACACTAGCCACTGGCCTGACACTAACAACTAGCCTGACACTAGCCACTAGCCTGACACTAGCGACTGGCTTGAAACTAACGACTGGCCTGACACTAGCCACTGGCTTGAAACTAACAACTAGCCTGACACTAACAACTAGCCTGACACTAGCGACTGGCTTGAAACTAACGACTGGCCTGACACTAGCCACTGGCTTGAAACTAACAACTGGCCTGACACTAACAACTGACCTGACACTAGCCACTGGCGTGACACTAACGACTGGCGTGACACTAACAACTGACCTGACACTAGCGACTGGCTTGAAACTAACGACTGGCGTGACACTAGCCACTGGCCTGACACTTGCCACTGGCCTGACACTAGCGACTGGCGTGACACTAACAACTGACCTGACACTAGCCACGGGCCTGACACTAACGACTGGCGTGACACTAACAACTGACCTGACACTAGCCACTGGCGTGACACTAGCCACTGACCTGGCACTAACAACTGGCCTGACACTAGCCACTGGCTTGAAACTAACGACTGGCCTGACACTAGCCACTGGCCTGACACTAGCCACTGGCTTGAAACTAGCCACTGGCCTGACACTAGCCACTGGCTTGAAACTAACAACTGACCTGACACTAGCCACTGGCTTGAAACTAACAACTGGCCTGACACTAGCCACTGGCTTGAAACTAACGACTGGCGTGACACTAACAACTAGCCTGACACTAGCGACTGGCTTGAAACTAACGACTGGCCTGACACTAGCCACTGGCTTGAAACTAAAAACTGGCTTTAAACTAAAAACTGGCCTGACACTAACAACTGGCCTGAAACTAACAACTGACCTGACATTAGCCATTGGCCTGACACTAGCCACTGGCCTGACACTAACCACTGGCTTGAAACTAACAACTGGCCTGACACTAGCCACTGGCTTGAAACTAACAACTGACCTGACACTAGCGACTGGCCTGACACTAACAACTGGCCTGACACTAGCCACTGGCTTGAAACTAACAACTGGCCTGACACTAGCCACTGGCTTGAAACTAACAACTGACCTGACACTAGCCACTGGCTTGAAACTAACAACTGACCTGACACTAGCCACTGGCTTGAAACTAACAACTGGCCTGACACTAGCCACTGGCCTGACACTAACGACTGGCGTGACACTAACAACTGACCTGACACTAGCCACTGGCGTGACACTAGCGACTGGCCTGACACTAACAACTGGCCTGACACTAACCACTGGCTTGAAACTAACAACTGGCGTGACACTAACAACTGACCTGACACTAGCGACTGGCGTGACACTAGCCACTGGCCTGACAATAACAACTGGCTTGAAACTAACGACTGGCGTGACACTAGCCACTGGCCTGACACTAACAACTGGCTTGAAACTAACGACTGGCGTGACACTAGCCACTGGCCTGACACTAACAACTGGCTTGAAACTAACGACTGGCGTGACACTAGGCACTGGCCTGACACTAACAACTGGCCTGAAACTAACACCATTTAAATATATATATATATATATATATATATATATATATATAGAGAGAGAGAGAGAGAGAGAGAGAGAGAGAATCTACAGCTCACATCAATAGACAGTACGTCAATGGATTCGGTCGCACATCCAAACTTTACCAAAGGAAATGACAGAAGAGATTACATTTTTTTAATCTAGTAGCTCGTGGAATGTGAATATACCCAAGAAGTTGTAGCGTGATTTTCCAGTCGAGGGCGGAGCGCCCGTGAACACAACTTTGAAGTAGGACCAACTCTAATAAGTTACGTATTAAAAGCTAGCGAGTAAATCGAGGTAACGCGCAGTGGGGGGGTAAGGGAAGAGGGGAGACTTCATTAGCAGCTTGGTGTATTAGTGTCGAGATTATACAGTCGGCTAGAGCGAGCGAGACCTCACACGTGAACGTAGCGGAGGTCCGTCCAAACCAGCACAGTCCAGTTCTCACTTACAACCCAAGTCGAATGGAGTAATATGAAATAATCCCGAACCATATTGAAGTTCTTATATTAAAAAAAAAAATCTTGTTGAGAAGTACAGCTCCATTTTGCATAGTTATACAAATATAGGGATTATATTATAATATACAACTTGTTATATTTCAAACATGTTTAACATATTCCACTCTTGAGATGTTGTTCAAAACTTAATATTAATTACTTCGCACTTAATATATTTAGTAAATGAATAAAATATAAATATAATACAATATTTATAAAATTATTTTTAACTTTATAACAACTTATTTGCTTTCAATACATTCAATGTATTTAATGTAATACTTAAAATAATCAATGCAGTAAATAATATTTAAAGTAATTTATATTAATTAAAAATGACCAGTTACTCAGGGATACTCCCGTACCAACTTTTATTTTCCCATTTATATCAAAATATTGTTTACTAAGTTACATCCAAAATATCATCTTGATGTTTAGCCATGGTTTGAATAAGCGATATAATATATTATGATATAATTCCCGCGCCCTTTCTAAACCTACTGGTTGGATTAGCACATGACCGAGCTTATTACTAGAAACACCATATCACACAGTCCACCGGCCGTCAGTTCATCACTGTTAGAGAATAGTATACACAATAATAATATTACGTCATTCCAGCAGAAGAATATACATTGTTAAAATAAATAAAGTTGGTTTAAATGTTTTATACCAAGTTAATTTATTTTCCAAACGCTCTCCGTTAAACGTTAACTCTTGGAGAAGACTCATTTTGCTGGTGTTTGTTTAATGGAGTTACCATCCACATGTTCATGGGAGACCTTAGAGCATAACAATCCGTTCGTTCCATCCCATTTAAACCGAGAAACTAATCTACCCGGAACAAAATAACAGAGGGGCGTTATTGCGATCCGCTCTGAGGCTTAATTCTGATTGGAGCTTCCTCGTTGTGTGCGACGCTATCTACAGTCATTGTTCCAACACCTCCGATTTAACGAGACCCTCATTAATGAACCAGAGACTGCGATTGTAAGCGTTGGTCTGTTCTATATCTTAGTCGCTCGCCTCTAGACAGATTTTACAATTACTACAGATGTTTGAGAGGGAAAAAAAGATTTAGTAAAATAATCAGTTGAAGTGTTTAAAATGATCCAAATAAGCAGTGATGACATAACATTATTTGTGTAAGAAGGGGGGTATGCAAGAAAATATAATAGAGTCTGGTTTTAAATACCTCTACCCAATTCCCAATAAACGTTTAAAAATTTGGACGGCCCTATAAGCTATTATGAGTGGTCCTCTTCCCCAATTTGTGAAAATCAGATTAGTTTAAAGCTTTTGGAGTAGTCCTTCCCAGATATATTTTGTAATTTGGATTCCACTGAAAACTGCTTTAAATAGTTATCACCAACAGTTTTTTTTATATAATTTAGATCTCCTAGAAGCTATTTGAAGGGCTCTTTCACCAGCACTTTCTTTTTTTAATTATGATGTTTCTATAAGCTATTTAGATTGCCTCTCGGCTAAATTTATCTCGAAAATTAGATGCCTCTAGAAGCTATTTGAAGTGTTCTTCGTCCGGCAATGTTTTGAAAATGGGATCTTCTTAGAGCTAAACTACATTTTTGAAAATTATATGTCTTTAGAAGATATTTTAAGTGTTCTTCTCCAGAAATTTTCCAAAATTGAATGTATTCAGAAGTTATTTGGAGTTTAATATGGAATGGCTCTCTTATTCGCACGGTTTTCCTGCCGTTGAACAAAGTAATATGAACACGGTGTGTTCAATGATCAATGGATTGTTCAGCCATCTATCCGCAGGGACAAACATATAGACTACACTCCGGCTTTCCTTACGGATTACACCATTAAATACCTTATTTAAGTTTTTGTATAATGTAGGATATATTCAAATTATACATTTACTCATATCAGTGAGCAAGCAGATTAAAAACTAGTCTCTTTTAGTCTGGTTTGCCAATGATGGGGAGGTCAGGATTCAAATCTCGGTTGGTTGAGATTTGTACCCCCAAATTGATTACCACTCTTCTTCTACGCAAAAAAAGGGTACTTTTTCTGTGATCTTGCTTTTCCCTACCATTCCGGGATAGCTCTGTATATGTTATAATGATATAGGAACGAATAAGTTAGAAATTAGATTAGATGCACCCACATTTTCATGTGTATAGTGGAAAACAACAAATGAGAAACCACTTTCCGTGATACATCCGGACTAATTTCAAACCCTGAAATCCCAATTAAGACGAGATTGACACCTTTGTCCACGTGCCCAAAGGTTCTGATCTCAATTAAAGATTTAAAATAGGGAAAGGTGAAGCTAAGTAATAAAATAGGTTGACACATTTGAGACCCACGTCTTTGTAATCGTGAAAAAATCTAAATCAAAATTAAAAAAATTACAAGAAAAAAAACTGCATTTTAAAATTCTGTCAGTCTACTTGTCTGTCTGTCTGTCTGTGTGCTCAAACTTGATATTTAATTTTTACAAGTTTATACTTCCGGATTATTTTTTTCCACCCTAGCCCTAAAATTAAGGTTTTTTTTAATCCTAATTTTGAAAATGGCTTTAAATATTTTGATTGAAATTGATGTTTGACCTCCTAAATAAGTGAGATAACACCTTCTGATTGGTTTCTGGGCGAAAATTAGTTGAAGGGCAATATATTGATGAGTGATTTTAGAAAATTCGAAATATTTGAAAGCGGCTCTAACAATTTTGTTCCAAATTGGTATCTGTGGTATTATGTCACTACAAAAATAAATAGTTGGAACCCACTCTATTGTTTAAAAATGTAGATATTTACTCAAAATTCGTAATATAATATACACTAGCGAACCCAAAAACAAATTGTGCCATAACTTCAAACACTTTTTTTGACTCACGATTTAATTTTTAAATTTTATTTCTAAAGAATTAACGACATCATTTGTACATCTGGACCAATACAAAATATCGATACTTGGTTTCCAAGGGTCAACACTTCGTATTCCGGTTAAAATATTCGACATTTTATTAGGGGATGCACATCTTATGGTTATCTGATAACTGTTGAAATTCTCTTTAATAAATTTTTACCAATAAAATAGGTAATTATTGACTATTGAGTCTACAATGAGAGAGAGAAATAATTTATGTACCAGAAATGGATCCAGAAGTGGAACGTGGGGGTAGCGCGCCCCCTTCAAAAATTAAACCAATTAAACCAATGTAGTCACTACTAGTGTTATTGTCACGTAATACTATCTCACTAATTAGATTCAATTTTTTTAATTGTGTTTGGTAATATTATTAAATAATTACTTTTCGGTAATTATTATTAATAATTAAAAATATCACATTAAGTATTAAAATGGTGAAAATGGACATTAATGTAACCACCCAAATTAAAGTTGTATGCATCTAACCTTGTTGTACAAACATTGTTTAGGTTTAAATTTATTTTATATATCATTTTTATTATTAATATTTCAGTTTTTAATAATAAATAAAGATCTTTAAAATAATTTATTTTTAAATAACGTGCTTCAAACAACATATTTTAATAATACCATACACATAACGTGTTAATTGTTATAATGTTTAAACTTATTTCCCTCTTAATAATCACTAAATATGTTCTTATTATTTGCTTTTAATAAATTTTAATACTAATCGCAAATTTCGTTTTATACCCTTCATTAGAGTATTATTCTCAAGTTTAGCGTTACACTGAAAAACTACTCAAATATCTTTAAGTATTTTTATGACAAAATTTCTTGAATCTCCCACCCCCAACTCGATCCCAATGGGAGCACCTGCATCCCTCCCGCCCTCACGAACGAAAATCCTGGATTTAACCCTGGGCTGTACAAAAATTTACCATAAAATGTTAAAGAAAAAACATCAACTTCTTAAGAGACTTACTTATTTGCTTATTCTATGACATTAGAGAATTATTGCGTTTGAACTTAAGTATCTCTTACAACTAAAGCTCACAAAATTATATTGATATATTTGCCAATATACAGAAACTATTGGTTTTATAAAAATGTATTCCGATTAAAAGTTATTTACTTTTAATAGGACTAAAATTGTACAGTGATAAGTTAGTTAGTATCTTAAATAGTTGCTGAGATCTAAACCATTTTTGCTTCTGTAAAGAACAGAAAAAGTAATTTTCATGAGAAAAAGAAAATAATCAATTTTGTTTATAATCTTAACCAACGCCTAGGTGCAAACTTTAATCAAAACCGTTATAACCAATTGTGATAAAAATAAATATTTTTCCGCCCTTAAGGAAACTACCCTTAATTTTAGAGTTGGATATCCAATTCCAAAATTTCTTCGGTGAAACCCTATGAAAACCCTAGATAACAAGTTCTAGCCCGATTGGTAAAATAGTTTAGGCTCTAGTCTGAGGTACAGACAGACAGATAGACAGACAGATAGACGGCATTGCGAAAACACTTTTATGGCCGGGGGATCGTGAAACGTCGACATCCATCAAATTTCGAGTTCTATTATTTTTTTACGATCACAATACTTGCTCTACCTTAAGGTAGAGAGAAAGTAAAATATTGTCCCTAAGGGTCACTAAGGGTCAACACTTTGTGTTAAAATGTTGACTTTCCAGTTTAAAACTTTTAGAGTAAAACACTTTATTTTATTTTATGTAATATGTAACCTACTTAAACTACACCAGCATCTACAGTAGCCCCATGGCTTCTTTGGTGCTGACTGACAGCTCACAGCTGATTTATGACGGTCAACATTTAGGTACATACCTACATTTTGACCGTCAGAAGTGACAGCTACTAAACACATGTTTTTGCAGATCATGTGGTTCGCCGTAGGGATACATAATTTTGTCTGGTAACTTTTCAAAGCTGTCAGCTGTCAGCTGTCAGCCGTGAGCTGTCAGTCAGCCCCAAGAGAAGCCATGAGGCTTTGGTAGATCCAACTTAAATGTATAATAACCATTAAATACAACTCTATTTTGATATATTTGTTGTACTTTATCTGAACCTAAGCACTTGTTGTAAACATTGGTTATGTTGTACCAAGGCCAGGATTTTGATGATCTAAAATGTGTCAAAAAATTATCCATAAAATGACACTGACAATTCCAAAAAACTACTTTAAATTAACAAAAGGACAAAAAAAAAGTTAATGCAAACTATATGAATGCACAGAATAAATCAAACGCGCACTTTACAAGTGGAAACTAAACAGTTAGTAATGCAAAACCCCAATCAAACTTGCATTCCGTTAAAGACTAACCTTGATCCATCATATTTTCCATGTGAGCATTTTCCGTGTGGGGTTTTTTCCTGTCAGTATTTATGACCGTGGGGTTTTTTCTGTGCGGAATTTTCATGTGCGCTTATATCGTTTGCGCTTTTTTTTCGGTCACCGTTTACAAAGTCGTTTTAAAATGCCCTCCCTACATACCTGATTTGAGGAAAGTAATTCTTATTCATCACTTAAAACTTATAGGTCTAATAGTAGTTACAAGGAAACTTTGAATATCAGGAGGACATAGCTCGATTCACCGCTAGATAAGATTATTCAACAGGTATATTTATATAAGGTAGTTTGAGTCACAAAGATCCAACAAAGTGGTGCTACTTCTATAATACATAGAAGCAACGCAACATAAAAACAACATAAATTAGAATCCATAATTTGTAGGGAGTTAAGATCCCAATTACAGCGACGTAGCGGAGTTTCAGGAGATGAGGAAGGAGGGGGGAAGGTCAGAGGGGAGGTAATTAAAGACGACTACTAATTGCTCCGAGCACCGCTCTTGGTGTCACCGGTTTATCATCTTACCAACTCGTTATCAGGCGTAGTAACTCTGATCGCAAGGGATGATGGTACTTTATAGGTGGCCGTCAGGACGTGAGGCTACCGCGTGGTAAAGCGGTACATGTGCCAAGCGGGGCAACAACTACTTGCCGTGTTTGACTACGAATCGGGGGGTCACTGTTCGAATTCCAGCAGAAAGTTTTTGCAGCGTTTTCATACACAACATGTTTTTATATTTTTCAGCAAGAAAATGAGGGTGAATTTACGTTAACTCATCAATCATATTTACTTATATTAGTTTTAAGTCATACTCCTGAAATTACTAGTATAGAATATTACTATAGTCAAACTTTAATAAGAAAACCTTATCTATGGATAGGCTAGGCTGGGAAAGCTACTAGATCTACTGTCACGCAGTCTTATGTTAAATCATGGGATCTGTAGCTCTGTATACTCAGGTTCCGTCCGGGGATTGGACTGCGAGAGGAATATTGAAACGCGCTCGAAAGCACTTGGGTGCGACAATGGACGCCATTACAAAGTACCTGCGAAACGCGAGTGCTCTATCGTCCAAAGCATGATCGGGACTGGCGTGGGGGGAACCAAAATTGAGGACTACCCTCTCGGGACGCATCCCCTCTCAAACTCCCTACCTTCACACCAGTTGCCGTTTGACGATTTCAAACATAGTTTATCTGCCACATCCTGTAACAATATTGAGCTGTCTGTAAAATATATCAATTGTTGACTACAACAAATAATTTGTCTTTGTTAGAAAATTGGACTTGATCGCGCTGCCATACAGGGTTAGTTAACCAAACAAATAGGTACACTTGTTTATAAGGAACCCTAGGACTACTTAAGAGATATTTTAGTTTCTAGATTTAACACACGAGGTGTTATTGGCTTAATCTTAGAGGTAGAGTAGAGAAGGGTAATAATATAGTGTGCACCAAAATTAGCATGATTAAGAAGATGAAAAAAATCACGTGTGATAAACCTAATACCCCTTCTGCCCCTAATACTCCTGGCCCGGATTCAAATCCCAAATTCCCTATCAAAGGAGACTTGTTATAATTCTAGTCCAACGCCTTAAATATCAAAACCGTTGGTTTGTGAAATGACGGTCTTTTTTATTTTATTTTTAGCACCGCGTCTCACTACCCGTTCGGGTTATACGCTTATGTACCAATTACCCTCATGGTTTTAGGTATTAGTAAAGTTATATGTATAGCGAGTGTAACTGCATTTGCGAGTAGGGATAGTGGAAAACCAATTAGGAAACCCACCCTCAGTATACCCGACCGAGATTCGAACCTCGATCTTCCGTCATCGGCAGTTCAGTCTACTGTGAGAATAGCGCGTTAGATGACAACACCACCGAAGCGAATGTTTTTATAAGTAGTTTCAGTATATTATAACTAACCCCGGGGGGCAGTACTTGGTAGACTTATTGTACTCATTTCGAAACACCGTGTGAGGCGCAACGCGCTCATACTAACTAGACTAGGGCAGAAGGTAAAAAGGGAGCATTAAGAGAAATGTATCCGCATTTGCGTGGAGCTAGAGTAGATTTTTAAAAGAAAAATAGCCTTCAGAGATATCTGCCCGGGATTCGAATCCTAACTTCCCGTTGCCAGAAAACCCACTCCCAAAGGCTGACGCCTCGTAACACGAGTGGGTCACGTTATAAAATGTTATGCGAGCTGTCCCGGCTATTTTAACAAGTTGTATTAGTAGAATACGTTTTTAAATGTTGCAAAAGTTTTGTAGCTCCCAAATTAATTCTCTATCAAAGGTATTAATAAAACTAATGAATAAATGGATTACACATATTAAATGGATCCGTTCCGTCCCAGCGCGTCACACATTATCCGGGTGCGACGGCACACCCACACGAGGCTAAAATATGCTAAGTGGCAAAAGCTGTTTTTCATCTATCACATTTCTGAAATGACAGCCAACATTTCCACAATGAACTGGAAAATTAATGAGTCACATGACCTTAATGAGTTTTAAATGTCTAGTGCAACTCCACCGTAATTAGTTCCCCATGGAGTATTACAGATGAGAGTGCAGTTGGCAAAAGTAAAAAAACAAGGGTTGAGGGGGTTAGTGTTGGAAGGGGATGAAATACCAGTGCTTCTGCTTTCCCACTGGAAATTAGGACGAACATATTACCGATAATTATGTAGTTTAATATTTCTAGCGATTAAAGGTTCCACTTCCTTTAATGATATGGAATCAACATAATAGAATTACACATTTTACTGAATTTTTATATTACTAATTAATTATTGTATTAGCCTACGGACTGTAGTAATTATTTTTAAATAAGACTTTTACCTTTGTTGCTTATTTCCACGCGTCCGACTAGCTTTTCAAGTTTTACGCATTCAACTACACTAATTGAGTAGAAACGAGCAAGGTAGAGTTGTGATTAAATGTATTCACATTTGTGTGGAAGGAAAGTAGGAAGCCATTGAGTAAACTATATCCCTAGTAGAACCTGCATGGACTCGAACTCCGACCTACCTGCCACAAGTAAACCAGACTTGAGGAGCTTGACATTTAGTCCGCATATCTGTCTATCTGTTAGAAGAATCGTTAAGGTCTAAAATATTTCCACTTCTGATTATTGACTTAGAACGAGTTAACATTCTGTGGAATAAAAAACAGTTCCCTACAAACATAAGTCCGATTAGGATCAGGAGAATAGAACTGATAAAAGGAAGGACAGATTTTATCAACAGTTGCACTCAAACAAAAATAGATTTAGTTATTTAAAAGATGCGAGTTGAAAGAAAGCACATTCCTTCGAGGGACTTTACCTTTAATTAAATGTTTAACAAACAAATGCTAATGTATTCCACAAATAAGGGTGGATAACTCTCAGGTGTCAGGGTGTGTAAAAACATTGGTCACATGAGTCGCATTTTGATCGCTTAGTCGCCATATTGGAATCAAAAGGGCGGAACAAGTTTTTTTTTATCACTTGTGTCTCGCCCATTTATAAATCAATTTTAGTTTAATTTGTTTATATGAATTATACAACGTAGTTCTTTAATATTCGTTATGATCATTTTGTCAGAAAAAGCAACGATTTCCCGGTAAAATTAAAAAAAACTGAAAAAAAAAGTATTATTTTTGATCACTTTTTTCTCACTTATTTGTGAACCAATTTTTTTAATGTTTTTTAATTTAAATTGGATTATAGAGCTTTTCATTTTTTATACCCATAATTTTATCGAAAAACACCACAGCTTTTCGCGAAATATTGAAAAACTAAAACAATCCTCATGTTTTTTTACATTACTTATTTATTATGGTCCTAAATTATTTAAATACCAGAAACTATTTAAGATTTTAAAAACTATATTTAATTTGATAATGGATGGATAAAATCTATTTGACTTGTACTTCAATTGAACTTTTTCTTCTTCAATAAATGTCTTCCCCATTAACCTGTTCATAGCCTCTGCTAACATAAACTGACCCCTGATGGAACATGCATGGTGTTTGCCACTAAGAATGCTCTGAACCATTACAGGACCAAACATGTCAGTTTCTGAAACACACTATCTGCAACACTATCTGCTAGGTACGCACCAATGCAAGTAAGTGTTTCCTTTACAAAGTGGAAGTCTCAAAGGTCAATGAAAATATTTGTAAATTAATGTGGAAGTAGAAGTTGCAATTCTTTTGCACGTCTGTAAACATATTTATCCCACCATATTGCACCAGATGTTTGGTTTACTTGTTGTAAGCAATCCTGGAAATCTTTCATGCAAGTAAATATTGTGTCATAATCGGTTATAGGGTATGGTATTATGAGAGTGAGTGTTGTATTAGTTACTGGAAGAACTTGAGTTGATATTAAACTGTTAAAATCAGTCTAAGATGTTACAATTTGCTTTTCAGGAGTAGATATTAATGAAGGAGAGTATTTCTTCTGAAAAAAGTGAGTAAAGAATCACACAATATCCATATCTCGTGGTAATCTTTTACGTCCACATTCCCTTTCTTATCGGCTGGCACAAAGTCGTTTGCAACTGTACCTCGCATATTAGACTTATGAGATCTTAACAGTTCCTGGCAAGGCAATCGTTTTTGTAATGACTTGTCTTTCGTTTTTTGGAATCCTTTGTAAAATTGTATGTAGTGGGTTGTGATATTCCTCCTGAGGATCACTATGAGCAGTCTCATAAATTATATCAGTTTTGTTCTGAACCGTAACATGACTGCTACCTTTTCCCGACAGAACAAGCTCATCATGGTCAAAACTACCCATTGCGCCCGAAATTGGAACATTTTTCCTTATTATAGGTGATAGTGGAGTTTTGAAACCATGAGTGCCTTCTACTATGCGAGTTAGTAGCCTAACATCAAGCCGTTCAGCCTAATCATAGCTTACGGCAAGGCCCAGTCTGTTCAAGCTGTGTATGTAAGATTTTCGGACGTATCATTTCATGCACACATTGGGCAATCATTAACAGTAGTGGAGTTTTCTTTCTCCAATCATGTACAAGTGAATATAGCACTTGGAACACCATCTCACATTATTTTACATAGAGTCCGACGTAAACTCGTCTTGTGATTTCCTGAGATAATTTTCATCACAGATTTAATCATTAAAATCAAAATCATTTTCCAGACATTCTTTCTGCAGCTTACTTGCACTATTTTTAATGATATCCGCGTCTCTCATCCTTTCTACTAACGTAGCCACTGCAGAAAACTTTGTGAAGTGTTCAATTAACATTCTCTTCAACTGTCGGTTGGAAACATGATTTTCTCCAGAAAAATAGTTTGTGTTCAGATTTTCCCGTAGGGAAGATACACTGTAAGTTATTGTTTCAAAAGCCAAAGTGGTTATCATGTCTTTGAATACCGGTACTTTTTAACACATTCAATACTGGTATTTGTCTTAGGCAAAGTATCTCTTTTATAGTTCAGTATGTACTTTAGTTTATCCAGTTCTTGTAATACATATATCAGCAGCAAATACGCTCTTTTCATGTAGCATTGTAGAAGTTTGTTGGAACACGCCATCGTGGTAAAATCGTATGGCATTCAAAAAGTCTTTAGCTCGATTTGATTCACATATACGTACAAGTTTATTTTATCTATGACTTACCCTTTTCATAAAAATAATTAACAATTTTTTTTTTTTTTAGATATTTGACTGATCAACCTGATTCCTGAAACTCTTTAGGAGGAGGCTCAGAACAGGTCTCTTGAGGCTGGTTGGTTTTCGGTCCAGCATTATCTTCTACAATGCCTTTAGCTCGATCACTGGTAATAGCACTGTGGTAGCAAACATGTTCAAGACTAACCTCTGGAACAGTTGATAAAATATTGTCCTGCAGAATAACTGAATCTTTCTGAATTTTCTTTCAGCCATTTTTGTCGCTGTATGTGCTGAGCTTACCCTTCTTTTTCTTGAAGAGCTAATACAGAAAACCTGAAGCTCTTGGATCCTTCCCTTACCTGTAGCAATAAACAATTTTCCTAAAAAATGATCACAACAAATATTAGACAATTCGTCACCCGAGAATGCAAGTGTTCTATCTCCAAAATTGTTAAATGAGATATTTGATGTTTACATTTATTTGAATGCATATGATTCACCTGTGGTGAAAATGAAACTACTTAGAAAGATACAAACTGTAGTTGTCATATAGTAACATTGGTTTTATACACAAGTTCAAACTTTATGCTCTTTTACACAAAAGTGAAAAATTGGATATAGAACACTTGCATTCTCGGGTGACGAATTATTTTAAATGTTTTAAACAAATAAAAATGAGAAAGAAAATCGGTTTATAAATGGCTGAGATACAAGTGATGATAAAAAAAACTTGTTCCGCCATTTTGATTCTAATATGGCGGCTAAGTGATCAAAATGCGAGTCATGTGACCAATGGTTTTTACACATTTTGACACCCTGAATGAAGTATGTGAAGTCAAGTGCTCACGAAACCGGAGCTAGTTCCATGACTACAGGAGAAAGCCTTGTTTTTCATGCTACTCTTTGTATTAATGTCTTTCCTGCACAATTCACTCGGCGTGTTATGGGAATGCTCAGTCTGATCAACGGTTTAACACATCTGATTTCGAAAAGGTTGATTATTATATGGGACCATCAGATTACAAACCACTCATGCAATCTTTTCCCTTCGCTTGACAAACATTAACGGACCTGCAAGGTATCTATAACGCATATCGCTAATTGGCATTGGTCGCCTTTGACGGAATATCGGAGTACAAACCCCAGCCGGATGCACGTGCGATTTTCTTTCTTGTTTTCTTATCCTAATTATTGTATTCCTCTGAACTTCCCTTATAGTTCCTAGTCTTTAAATTAAATAATTAATAGCTCTTGTATTAAACGTGCCATCTCAAAAGAGAACCAATGGAGACTTGAACCAGATACCTCTAAGATAGCATTTTTAAGCCGCGTAGAGTCTGTCAAAACACGTTGCAAATACAATATTTTTGAAAACTTTATCGTGTTGGATTATACTTAACTTTATATATCTGTGTTTAGCTATAATCTAACCAGAAAGTTTTCCAGAAATGTTATTAACGGTATTTAACACGTACTTTCTGGATCAATTGATATCAGTACACGACACACAAACTAACTTAATCCTAAAATCAACCTAATACTCACTATCCCTGGCATTAATTCATCACTATGAAAGGGCAAGCCCCCATTTTCGCCAATGAGTTATGCTGTGAAACTCGAACCCTTGATCCTTGTTCAACATAGACGCGCTACCTACCGTGATAAAGTGTCGTACCTTATCACTGGAGCACTTATACTCCCCCTCCTTGGCATGCTTGCCTTTCAAACACGCAAATAAAGTCATTGTAAGTGGTTGTTTTTTAAACACCGGGCGATCAACTCACTTTATTACACAGCCAAGGGACTCGACTTATTAGAGGGTGGTGGCAGTAACTTCTTGCAGGGGGGCATTGATTAGCAGTAATTAACCGGGCCAGGGGTCGAGAGAGGGGATTCGGTCTCGAACTACCTCACACGAGTTGCCTCATAAATTAGAAACAGCCCCACGAAACAACTTGACTGCGTGAAGCAAAAACAACATCATCTCCCAAATAGTCTGTGTTTACTCGCAAGGATCAGCTCTGTTGATCGTTGCATTATCGATCATTGTATTTCAAGTCAGGTAGGTAGCTCACAATTTTACTTTTTATTTGGTTTAAATATTACACCTGATTCTATCCACGGGCATCAGTGTGGCCACTATTTTATCAATATAAGATTTTTGTGTTTTTCAGGTTTCCCAAAAGGAATTCCTATTATTACAGTCACAACTCCCATTTTTGCACACATTTTAAAAAGTTGTAAATTTGACTGCTGTAAATTCACGCTATTGGAGCATAGAACGGGATGATTTGACCGCGATAGGAAATGTATGCTGTCATTATGCTACCCCATGTTTCAAAGAGAGAAAATTTGTCAAATCTGCGTGCTTATTTCTATGGTTCACTTTTTCTTCCCTGTGAAGTCCTTTTAATAAAGATTACACATTCATTTAGCATTTTATATTAGGTGTTGGTG
>JBCFYV010000003.1:2548495-2558927 GCA_039000515.1 Timema cristinae | reverse complement strand
ATGAGAAAATTGCTGTGCATTTGAAACTAACAATTCATATTTATAGAACAGATATGGTTAAAAACTTTCTTTAGCGTTTATATTGAAGTTTCTCTGAAAAAGCCCTAAAACTTGAATACATTTTTGAGACCTATTTTTATGTAACAATGCAAATATTTTGGAAGCTCCCAAACAATGTTTTATAGAACTATGAATTGTTAATTTTAAAAGTAGGGCTACATTATTTTTCTCACCAACACCAATATAAAATGCTAAATGAATGTGTAATCTTTATTAAAAGGACTTCACAGGGAAGAAAAAGTGAACCATAGAAATAAGCACGCAGATTTGACAAAATTTTCTCTCTTTGAAACATGGGGTAGCATAATGACAGCATACATTTCCTATCGCGGTCAAATCATCCCGTTCTATGCTCCAATAGCGTGAATTTACAGCAGTCAAATTTACAACTTTTTAAAATGTGTGCAAAAATGGGAGTTGTGACTGTAAAAATAGGAATTCCTTTTGGGAAACCTGAAAAAACACAAAAATCTTATATTGATAAAATAGTGGCCACACTGATGCCCGTGGATAGAATCAGGTGTAATATTTAAACCAAATAAAAAGTAAAATTGTGAGCTACCTACCTGACTTGAAATACAATGATCGATAATGCAACGATCAACAGAGCTGATCCTTGCGAGTAAACACAGACTATTTGGGAGATGATGTTGTTTTTGCTTCACGCAGTCAAGTTGTTTCGTGGGGCTGTTTCTAATTTATGAGGCAACTCGTGTGAGGTAGTTCGAGACCGAATCCCCTCTCTCGACCCCTGGCCCGGTTAATTACTGCTAATCAATGCCCCCCTGCAAGAAGTTACTGCCACCACCCTCTAATAAGTCGAGTCCCTTGGCTGTGTAATAAAGTGAGTTGATCGCCCGGTGTTTAAAAAAACAACCACTTACAATGAGCTTTATTTGCGTGTTTGAAAGGCAAGCATGCCAAGGAGGGGGAGTATAAGTGCTCCAGTGATAAGGTACGACACTTTATCACGGTAGGTAGCGCGTCTATGTTGAACAAGGATCAAGGGTTCGAGTTTCACAGCATAACTCATTGGCGAAAATGGGGGCTTGCCCTTTCATAGTGATGAATTAATGCCAGGGATAGTGAGTATTAGGTTGATTTTAGGATTGAGTTAGTTTGTGTGTCGTGTACTGATATCAATTGATCCAGAAAGTACGTGTTAAATACCGTTAATAACATTTCTGGAAAACTTTCTGGTTAGATTATAGCTAAACACAGATATATAAAGTTAAGTATAATCCAACACGATAAAGTTTTCAAAAATATTGTATTTGCAACGTGTTTTGACAGACTCTACGCGGCTTAAAAATGCTATCTTAGAGGTATCTGGTTCAAGTCTCCATTGGTTCTCTTTTGAGATGGCACGTTTAATACAAGAGCTATTAATTATTTAATTTAAAGACTAGGAACTATAAGGGAAGTTCAGAGGAATACAATAATTAGGATAAGAAAACAAGAAAGAAAATCGCACGTGCATCCGGCTGGGGTTTGTACTCCGATATTCCGTCAAAGGCGACCAATGCCAATTAGCGATATGCGTTATAGATACCTTGCAGGTCCGTTAATGTTTGTCAAGCGAAGGGAAAAGATTGCATGAGTGGTTTGTAATCTGATGGTCCCATATAATAATCAACCTTTTCGAAATCAGATGTGTTAAACCGTTGATCAGACTGAGCATTCCCATAACACGCCGAGTGAATTGTGCAGGAAAGACATTAATACAAAGAGTAGCATGAAAAACAAGGCTTTCTCCTGTAGTCATGGAACTAGCTCCGGTTTCGTGAGCACTTGACTTCACATACTTCATTCAGGGTGTCAAAATGTGTAAAAACCATTGGTCACATGACTCGCATTTTGATCACTTAGCCGCCATATTAGAATCAAAATGGCGGAACAAGTTTTTTTTATCATCACTTGTATCTCAGCCATTTATAAACCGATTTTCTTTCTCATTTTTATTTGTTTAAAACATTTAAAATAATTCGTCACCCGAGAATGCAAGTGTTCTATATCCAATTTTTCACTTTTGTGTAAAAGAGCATAAAGTTTGAACTTGTGTATAAAACCAATGTTACTATATGACAACTACAGTTTGTATCTTTCTAAGTAGTTTCATTTTCACCACAGGTGAATCATATGCATTCAAATAAATGTAAACATCAAATATCTCATTTAACAATTTTGGAGATAGAACACTTGCATTCTCGGGTGACGAATTGTCTAATATTTGTTGTGATCATTTTTTAGGAAAATTGTTTATTGCTACAGGTAAGGGAAGGATCCAAGAGCTTCAGGTTTTCTGTATTAGCTCTTCAAGAAAAAGAAGGGTAAGCTCAGCACATACAGCGACAAAAATGGCTGAAAGAAAATTCAGAAAGATTCAGTTATTCTGCAGGACAATATTTTATCAACTGTTCCAGAGGTTAGTCTTGAACATGTTTGCTACCACAGTGCTATTACCAGTGATCGAGCTAAAGGCATTGTAGAAGATAATGCTGGACCGAAAACCAACCAGCCTCAAGAGACCTGTTCTGAGCCTCCTCCTAAAGAGTTTCAGGAATCAGGTTGATCAGTCAAATATCTAAAAAAAAAAAAAAAATTGTTAATTATTTTTATGAAAAGGGTAAGTCATAGATAAAATAAACTTGTACGTATATGTGAATCAAATCGAGCTAAAGACTTTTTGAATGCCATACGATTTTACCACGATGGCGTGTTCCAACAAACTTCTACAATGCTACATGAAAAGAGCGTATTTGCTGCTGATATATGTATTACAAGAACTGGATAAACTAAAGTACATACTGAACTATAAAAGAGATACTTTGCCTAAGACAAATACCAGTATTGAATGTGTTAAAAAGTACCGGTATTCAAAGACATGATAACCACTTTGGCTTTTGAAACAATAACTTACAGTGTATCTTCCCTACGGGAAAATCTGAACACAAACTATTTTTCTGGAGAAAATCATGTTTCCAACCGACAGTTGAAGAGAATGTTAATTGAACACTTCACAAAGTTTTCTGCAGTGGCTACGTTAGTAGAAAGGATGAGAGACGCGGATATCATTAAAAATAGTGCAAGTAAGCTGCAGAAAGAATGTCTGGAAAATGATTTTGATTTTAATGATTAAATCTGTGATGAAAATTATCTCAGGAAATCACAAGACGAGTTTACGTCGGACTCTATGTAAAATAATGTGAGATGGTGTTCCAAGTGCTATATTCACTTGTACATGATTGGAGAAAGAAAACTCCACTACTGTTAATGATTGCCCAATGTGTGCATGAAATGATACGTCCGAAAATCTTACATACACAGCTTGAACAGACTGGGCCTTGCCGTAAGCTATGATTAGGCTGAACGGCTTGATGTTAGGCTACTAACTCGCATAGTAGAAGGCACTCATGGTTTCAAAACTCCACTATCACCTATAATAAGGAAAAATGTTCCAATTTCGGGCGCAATGGGTAGTTTTGACCATGATGAGCTTGTTCTGTCGGGAAAAGGTAGCAGTCATGTTACGGTTCAGAACAAAACTGATATAATTTATGAGACTGCTCATAGTGATCCTCAGGAGGAATATCACAACCCACTACATACAATTTTACAAAGGATTCCAAAAAACGAAAGACAAGTCATTACAAAAACGATTGCCTTGCCAGGAACTGTTAAGATCTCATAAGTCTAATATGCGAGGTACAGTTGCAAACGACTTTGTGCCAGCCGATAAGAAAGGGAATGTGGACGTAAAAGATTACCACGAGATATGGATATTGTGTGATTCTTTACTCACTTTTTTCAGAAGAAATACTCTCCTTCATTAATATCTACTCCTGAAAAGCAAATTGTAACATCTTAGACTGATTTTAACAGTTTAATATCAACTCAAGTTCTTCCAGTAACTAATACAACACTCACTCTCATAATACCATACCCTATAACCGATTATGACACAATATTTACTTGCATGAAAGATTTCCAGGATTGCTTACAACAAGTAAACCAAACATCTGGTGCAATATGGTGGGATAAATATGTTTACAGACGTGCAAAAGAATTGCAACTTCTACTTCCACATTAATTTACAAATATTTTCATTGACCTTTGAGACTTCCACTTTGTAAAGGAAACACTTACTTGCATTGGTGCGTACCTAGCAGATAGTGTTGCAGATAGTGTGTTTCAGAAACTGACATGTTTGGTCCTGTAATGGTTCAGAGCATTCTTAGTGGCAAACACCATGCATGTTCCATCAGGGGTCAGTTTATGTTAGCAGAGGCTATGAACAGGTTAATGGGGAAGACATTTATTGAAGAAGAAAAAGTTCAATTGAAGTACAAGTCAAATAGATTTTATCCATCCATTATCAAATTAAATATAGTTTTTAAAATCTTAAATAGTTTCTGGTATTTAAATAATTTAGGACCATAATAAATAAGTAATGTAAAAAAACATGAGGATTGTTTTAGTTTTTCAATATTTCGCGAAAAGCTGTGGTGTTTTTCGATAAAATTATGGGTATAAAAAATGAAAAGCTCTATAATCCAATTTAAATTAAAAAACATTAAAAAAATTGGTTCACAAATAAGTGAGAAAAAAGTGATCAAAAATAATACTTTTTTTTTCAGTTTTTTTTTAATTTTACCGGGAAATCGTTGCTTTTTCTGACAAAATGATCATAACGAATATTAAAGAACTACGTTGTATAATTCATATAAACAAATTAAACTAAAATTGATTTATAAATGGGCGAGACACAAGTGATAAAAAAAAACTTGTTCCGCCCTTTTGATTCCAATATGGCGACTAAGCGATCAAAATGCGACTCATGTGACCAATGTTTTTACACACCCTGACACCTGAGAGTTATCCACCCTTATTTGTGGAATACATTAGCATTTGTTTGTTAAACATTTAATTAAAGGTAAAGTCCCTCGAAGGAATGTGCTTTCTTTCAACTCGCATCTTTTAAATAACTAAATCTATTTTTGTTTGAGTGCAACTGTTGATAAAATCTGTCCTTCCTTTTATCAGTTCTATTCTCCTGATCCTAATCGGACTTATGTTTGTAGGGAACTGTTTTTTATTCCACAGAATGTTAACTCGTTCTAAGTCAATAATCAGAAGTGGAAATATTTTAGACCTTAACGATTCTTCTAACAGATAGACAGATATGCGGACTAAATGTCAAGCTCCTCAAGTCTGGTTTACTTGTGGCAGGTAGGTCGGAGTTCGAGTCCATGCAGGTTCTACTAGGGATATAGTTTACTCAATGGCTTCCTACTTTCCTTCCACACAAATGTGAATACATTTAATCACAACTCTACCTTGCTCGTTTCTACTCAATTAGTGTAGTTGAATGCGTAAAACTTGAAAAGCTAGTCGGACGCGTGGAAATAAGCAACAAAGGTAAAAGTCTTATTTAAAAATAATTACTACAGTCCGTAGGCTAATACAATAATTAATTAGTAATATAAAAATTCAGTAAAATGTGTAATTCTATTATGTTGATTCCATATCATTAAAGGAAGTGGAACCTTTAATCGCTAGAAATATTAAACTACATAATTATCGGTAATATGTTCGTCCTAATTTCCAGTGGGAAAGCAGAAGCACTGGTATTTCATCCCCTTCCAACACTAACCCCCTCAACCCTTGTTTTTTTACTTTTGCCAACTGCACTCTCATCTGTAATACTCCATGGGGAACTAATTACGGTGGAGTTGCACTAGACATTTAAAACTCATTAAGGTCATGTGACTCATTAATTTTCCAGTTCATTGTGGAAATGTTGGCTGTCATTTCAGAAATGTGATAGATGAAAAACAGCTTTTGCCACTTAGCATATTTTAGCCTCGTGTGGGTGTGCCGTCGCACCCGGATAATGTGTGACGCGCTGGGACGGAACGGATCCATTTAATATGTGTAATCCATTTATTCATTAGTTTTATTAATACCTTTGATAGAGAATTAATTTGGGAGCTACAAAACTTTTGCAACATTTAAAAACGTATTCTACTAATACAACTTGTTAAAATAGCCGGGACAGCTCGCATAACATTTTATAACGTGACCCACTCGTGTTACGAGGCGTCAGCCTTTGGGAGTGGGTTTTCTGGCAACGGGAAGTTAGGATTCGAATCCCGGGCAGATATCTCTGAAGGCTATTTTTCTTTTAAAAATCTACTCTAGCTCCACGCAAATGCGGATACATTTCTCTTAATGCTCCCTTTTTACCTTCTGCCCTAGTCTAGTTAGTATGAGCGCGTTGCGCCTCACACGGTGTTTCGAAATGAGTACAATAAGTCTACCAAGTACTGCCCCACGGGGTTAGTTATAATATACTGAAACTACTTATAAAAACATTCGCTTCGGTGGTGTTGTCATCTAACGCGCTATTCTCACAGTAGACTGAACTGCCGATGACGGAAGATCGAGGTTCGAATCTCGGTCGGGTATACTGAGGGTGGGTTTCCTAATTGGTTTTCCACTATCCCTACTCGCAAATGCAGTTACACTCGCTATACATATAACTTTACTAATACCTAAAACCATGAGGGTAATTGGTACATAAGCGTATAACCCGAACGGGTAGTGAGACGCGGTGCTAAAAATAAAATAAAAAAGACCGTCATTTCACAAACCAACGGTTTTGATATTTAAGGCGTTGGACTAGAATTATAACAAGTCTCCTTTGATAGGGAATTTGGGATTTGAATCCGGGCCAGGAGTATTAGGGGGCAGAAGGGGTATTAGGTTTATCACACGTGATTTTTTTCATCTTCTTAATCATGCTAATTTTGGTGCACACATATATTATTACCCTTCTCTACTCTACCTCTAAGATTAAGCCAATAACACCTCGTGTGTTAAATCTAGAAACTAAAATATCTCTTAAGTAGTCCTAGGGTTCCTTATAAACAAGTGTACCTATTTGTTTGGTTAACTAACCCTGTATGGCAGCGCGATCAAGTCCAATTTTTCTAACAAAGACAAATTATTTGTTGTAGTCAAAATTGATATCATTTTACAGACACTAATAATATATACAGGATGTGGCAGATAAACTTACTTGTTTGAAAAATCCGTCAAACAGGCAAGGGGTGAAGGTAGGGAGTTGAGAGGGGATGCGTCCGAGAGGGTAGGTCCTCAATTTTGGTTCCCCCCACAGCCAGTCCCGATCATGCTTTGGACGAGAGAGCATCTCGCGTTCGCCGTCGAGGCGTACTTTTGTAATGGCCGCTCCATTGTCGCCACCCAACGTGCCTTTCGAGCGCGTTTCAATATTCCTCCTCGCAGTCCAATCCCCGGACGGAACCTGAGTATACAGAGCTACAGATCCCATGATTTAACATAAGACTGCGTGACAGTAGATCTAGTAGCTTTCCCAGCCTAGCCTATCCATAGATAAGGTTTTCTTATTAAAGTTTGACTATAGTAATATTCTATACTAGTAATTTCAGGAGTATGACTTAAAACTAATATAAGTAAATATGATTGATGAGTTAACGTAAATTCACCCTCATTTTCTTGCTGAAAAATATAAAAACATGTTGTGTATGAAAACGCTGCAAAAACTTTCTGCTGGAATTCGAACAGTGACCCCCCGATTCGTAGTCAAACACGGCAAGTAGTTGTTGCCCGCTTGGCACATGTACCGCTTTACCACGCGGTAGCCTCACGTCCTGACGGCCCACCTATAAAGTACCATCATCCCTTGCGATCAGAGTTACTACGCCTGATAACGAGTTGGTAAGATGATAAACCGGTGACACCAAGAGCGGTGCTCGGAGCAATTAGTAGTCGTCTTTAATTACCTCCCCTCTGACCTTCCCCCCTCCTTCCTCATCTCCTGAAACTCCGCTACGTCGCTGTAATTGGGATCTTAACTCCCTACAAATTATGGATTCTAATTTATGTTGTTTTTATGTTGCGTTGCTTCTATGTATTATAGAAGTAGCACCACTTTGTTGGATCTTTGTGACTCAAACTACCTTATATAAATATACCTGTTGAATAATCTTATCTAGCGGTGAATCGAGCTATGTCCTCCTGATATTCAAAGTTTCCTTGTAACTACTATTAGACCTATAAGTTTTAAGTGATGAATAAGAATTACTTTCCTCAAATCAGGTATGTAGGGAGGGGCATTTTAAAACGACTTTGTAAACGGTGACCGAAAAAAAGCGCAAACGATATAAGCGCACATGAAAATTCCGCACAGAAAAAACCCCACGGTCATAAATACTGACAGAAAAAACCCCACACGGAAAATGCTCACATGGAAAATATGATGGATCAAGGTTAGTCTTTAACGGAATGCAAGTTTGATTGGGGTTTTGCATTACTAACTGTTTAGTTTCCACTTGTAAAGTGCGCGTTTGATTTATTCTGTGCATTCATATAGTTTGCATTAACTTTTTTTTTTGTCCTTTTGTTAATTTAAAGTAGTTTTTTGGAATTGTCAGTGTCATTTTATGGATAATTTTTTGACACATTTTAGATCATCAAAATCCTGGCCTTGGTACAACATAACCAATGTTTACAACAAGTGCTTAGGGTTCAGATAAAGTACAACAAATATATCAAAATAGAGTTGTATTTAATGGTTATTATACATTTAGTTGGATCTACCAAAGCCTCATGGCTTCTCTTGGGGCTGACTGACAGCTCACGGCTGACAGCTGACAGCTGACAGCTTTGAAAAGTTACCAGACAAAATTATGTATCCCTACGGCGAACCACATGATCTGCAAAAACATGTGTTTAGTAGCTGTCACTTCTGACGGTCAAAATGTAGGTATGTACCTAAATGTTGACCGTCATAAATCAGCTGTGAGCTGTCAGTCAGCACCAAAGAAGCCATGGGGCTACTGTAGATGCTGGTGTAGTTTAATAGGTTACATATTACATAAAATAAAATAAAGTGTTTTACTCTAAAAGTTTTAAACTGGAAGTCAACATTTTAACACAAAGTGTTGACCCTTAGTGACCCTTAGGGACAATATTTTTACTTTCTCTCTACCTTACAGGTTAGAGCAAGTATTGTGATCGTAAAAAAATAATAGAACTCGAAATTTTGATGGATGTCGACGTTTCACGATCCCCGGGCCATAAAAAGTGTTTTCGCAATGCCGTCTATCTGTCTGTCTATCTGTCTGTCTGTACCTCAGACTAGAGCCTAAACTATTTTACCAATCGGGCTAGAACTTGTTATCTAGGGTTTTCATAGGGTTTCACCGAAGAAATTTTGGAATTGGATATCCAACTCTAAAATTAAGGGTAGTTTCCTTAAGGGCGGAAAAATATTTATTTTATCACAATTGGTTATAACGGTTTTGATTAAAGTTTGCACCTAGGCGTTGGTTAAGATTATAAACAAAATTGATTATTTTCTTTTTCTCATGAAAATTACTTTTTCTGTTCTTTACAGAAGCAAAATGGTTTAGATCTCAGCAACTATTTAAGATACTAACTAACTTATCACTGTACAATTTTAGTCCTATTAAAAGTAAATAACTTTTAATCGGAATACATTTTTATAAAACCAATAGTTTTCTGATATATTGGCAATATATATCAATATAATTTTGTGAGCTTTAGTTGTAAGAGATACTTAAGTTCAAACGCAATAATTCTCTAATGTCATAGAATAAGCAAATAAGTAAGTCTCTTAAGAAGTTGATGTTTTTTCTTTAACATTTTATGGTAAATTTTTGTACAGCCCAGGGTTAAATCCAGGATTTTTCGTTCGTGAGGGCGGGAGGGATGCAGGTGCTCCCAATTGGGATCGAGTTGGGGTGGGAGATTCAAGAAATTTTGTCATAAAAATACATTAAAGATATTTGAGTAGTTTTTCAGTGTAACGCTAAACTTGAGAATAATACTCTAATGAAGGGTATAAAACGAAATTTGCGATTAGTATTAAAATTTATTAAAAGCAAATAATAAGAACATATTTAGTGATTATTAAGAGGGAAATAAGTTTAACATTATAACAATTAACACGTTATGTGTATGGTATTATTAAAATATGTTGTTTGAAGCACGTTTTTAAAAATAAATTATTTTAAAAAATCTTTATTTATTATTAAAAAAACTGAAATATTAATAATAAAAATGATATATAAAATAATTTAAACCAAACAATGTTTGTACAACAAGGTTAGATGCATACAACTTTAATTTGGGTGGTTACATTAATGTCCATTTTCACCATTTTTAATACTTAATGTGATATTTTTAATTATTAATAATAATTACCGAAAAGTAATTTTTTTAATAATATTACCAAACACAATTAAAAAAATGAATCTAATTAGTGAGATAGTATTACGTGACAATAACACTAGTAGGGCTACAT
>JBCFYV010000003.1:2536471-2548395 GCA_039000515.1 Timema cristinae | reverse complement strand
TCCAAGCAGTTCAGAAAACGTACTCAGCCTTAAGGAAGAATAACAATTGACTGAACTGAAGTATGTTCGCACACTAAAAATTAAATGTAATAAACTGTCATTAGATATGTTTTGTATATCAGCGAAAACATAGATTCCTTCCATCTCCCATAGAGATATATATAAAATAAAATAGCATGTCCTGACTGACTGACTGACTGACTGATTCATCATCGCCGAGCGCAAACTATCAAGGCTACAAGCATGAAATTCGGACTGTATATTCATTTTGTTATGTAGGCACCCATTAAGAAAGGATTTTAGAAAATTCCACCCCAAAGGGGTCAAAATAGGGGATGATAATATGTATGATAATATGTATGAAAGTCCGTCATTTTGAAAGTTACATAAACAAAATTTTGTATTTCGGTTATTGACGTAAAACAAATAAATACGTGTTTCAGGAATTTTGGAAATTTTATTTAAAAAGGGATGAAAAAGGGGGTGAAAGTTTGTATCAGACTTGCATTATTTTTGATCTGAGGTCAAGTTATGGTCATCAACGTAACGTAATATTTTAAATTAATCTGTAAATACATATGTATATTTTCGTATTTGTATATAATCAACTTCCACGCGAGCAAAGCCGCGGGCAACAGCTATCTAGTAGAGATATAAACATATTGCTATACTTCTCAACATCGTACTTGTGTGAGTAACCATTTTTGTGTGAAACGAATAAAAAAACCAAACAGAGGAATAATAGACTGCTATCTGTGTAAAAAGAATTATGTGTGTGCCTATCAAAGATGCGACCACGAATTAAGTTGTGTTCAAAAAAGCAAGTCCAAGTTTCACATTAAATTAAGTGATAATAGGAATCATTGTTATTCTACTGAAACTTGTATTATTTCCAGTTGTGAGTTTATAATAAAACAATAAAATGTAACTTATTTTTTCGTTAACGAGTCTATAAAAAAACATTATATTAATACAAAACTATTGTAAAATATATACACCAAGATTGTTTATAACCAGTAAGCCAGATGTAAATTGAAAATGTTTGTAATTTTTTTATTAACAGTAATATTAGTAAGATAAATATTAATATGCAGTAAATACTTGTATAATATTTTATTCAAAAGTATGATTTAATTATTATTTACTAATAACCCATTTTTTTACGTCTTTTTATTTAATTTAACCCTATCGAATATATTAATGTCAACCAGATACGAGTTTAATGAGATTTTTCAAAATATTTCAAGGGTTCCTCCAAAAAAAAAGTTGGGAATCACTGCCCTACGGGGTAGGCAAGAAAAACTGCATTTTTTTTTTTTAACTAAAACTTAGTGCTTCCATCCTCACTAACTTCCTCCACACTTAGGTTTCTTGCATACTTAATGTTAGCTTTATTTTAGCCCGAGATTATGACGATTCTTTACGTTTTATGTGACCCTGAATCCAAAAATGCAGATTTTACTATATGTCTCTTCTCTCATTTCCTTGTCTGTGCCCCGGACCTGGATCCAAAACAGCTTGATGAATTTTAGTAATATTCACTATAGTTGTAGTAAGGAGAAATATGGAATTATAATAAGAACGTACTTAGATGTTACACTTACTTAAATTGATTGGTATAACTTCTTAGGTCCATTAAATCAAGATCATTTTTCTTATTTTATATTAAGTTAATTGACCTAATAAGTTATACCAATCAATTTAAGTAAATGTAACATCTATTGTATGTTCCTTATATTATAATTTGATGAATTTTGTTAGAATTTGATGTACTTAGATGTTATATGGCTATTCATCAGGATATTTTTTTATTCTGATCCTATCCCTTAAATTAAAGGTATTTTAATTAGGGTTCAGCAAGACTGACAAGCGTACGAGTGAGCGACTGGGTGGCCAAACTGGCGAGCGAGCACGTGATTAACAAGTAGTTCTCGATAATTGTTGACGAGGAGGCAAAGGTTCGAATCTTGGCTTAGTGAACTAAAGGAGATTTTTGACAAGTGATTTATTGTTGTGGTTTTCTCATCCTCTCCCACGCTAATGGCGATTCTTATTTGTAAAGGCCTACTTTGATTATAATATTGAAGTATTTTAACATATCATTTATGTATATATAAATGATATATATATATATAATATATATATATATATATAAATGAGATATATATAAATGATAAATATATTAATATATATAAGTGATGTATATATTAATATATATAAGTAAGATGTATATATATAATATATATAAATGATGTATATATTAATATATATAAGTGATGTATATATTAATATATATAAATGAGATATATATATTAATATATACATCACTTATATATATATTAATATATATAAATTATATATATATATAAATGATATATTATATATATATAAATGATTATATATATATATAAGTTTACAGAAAAAATACCTTTGAAAATGTTCTTTTAAGCGATAATACAAAATATGAGAAAGTTTGTTTGATTGTGTAGTAACATTTGTTCTTTTTACGTTTACCTGTATTGACAGCCGGTGTTTATGTTTACATGTATTGACAGCCGATGTTTATGTTTACATGTATTGTGAGCCTGGTTCCTTAGATTGTGAGACAGCCGGTGTTTATGTTTACATGTATTGTGAGCCTGGTTCCTTAGATTGTGTGGCAGTCAGTTTAAGAAACATAACTAAGACAGTATGTCAATGATGATAGTAAGGATATTTAAAAGAAGGAAATGCAAAAAAGACAGAAAACGCCTTATAAGCTATAGGGTGGTTCATAACGTACTTAACAAGTGGCGTAAAATAAGATGGGTACAATTTAGCCTCAAGAGAACTAAAATTTGGGAATAGACTTTTAATAAGAATAAATAAGTATTCATTACAAACCCAATGTAACCTTGGAACATTTTATACAAGCCGTCATAAGTTCATTACAAGAGAAAAAAAAAAAAAATTTTAAATTCAATTTAATGAAATGTTACATTGCGATATCGATGATATTTACAAATTTTAAAAAAACTTTTATTATTGAATTAAAAGTTATTTACCATAATATGTTTTATGTATATAAATAATGTATATGCATTTTGATGTTTTAAATTAAGTATCTAAATATTTCTAGCAAAAAAGTTAAAATATGAATAGTTTACTTGTATTAGTATTTCAACCAAGGATGTACTCACTGTTGAGCCAAGATAACCATAGCGAACCTTCATCTATTTCAACAGACTCTTTCTATTTCCGTTACCACCGATATTTTCACTTATTTTTCGTGTTATTCTTCAGTCTCTCGGCAAGGGAAAAGAGCCTATTAAAAGGGTAGAACTTAATCAACAATTGTACTGGTGTTTACAACATAAATATCTACACTGGCTGTGCAGCCCAATATCTCATGGAGGAAACAGGAGGAAGATAAGTTGTTGTGCCTCACTGTTCAGTCCGCACTTGCACAGGCCGCGCCAACAACCCTCTCTACTGTCTGGTCCGCTCCGCTACCGAAGCAATATCTCCGACTTTTTTCCTGCCCCTACCCACATGGGTCGGAACACAACGTCACCATCGTCGTGACATCAGCCAGTTACCCCCGAAGCCACAAGGAAAGGATAACAGTTCTGGTGCCTAAACGTGGGGCGACTCAAGACACAGGACGGATGTCCAACGGACCAACTACACGACCCCAAAACACCACGCAACTCTTCCGGGAGTGAACAAACCCCGGTGGTGCCAAAACAACCTCAGCAAAGAAGACAAGACAAGATGGTTATGACCAGAAGTCAAATGTGTACCGACCCATCGTGTACCCCAGGAGGAGACCGGCACTATGTAAACGGTATATCCTGCCAAAAACCCTACCATAACCTACGCATTGGTTGGGCAGACGAGCCACGTGACAACAACGAACCAGCTTACCGTTGCACTAACTGCGTTGAGTCACTGGTGGAAATACGTTATTTCCCAGGGTTAACCTGTACCGGGAAAGACGGCCGAGAGATTGTATGCGAGGACTTCCGATAATACTACCACTACAAGTGCCTGGGTTGGAAAGATGAGACTAGATACCTCAGTGACCTCTTATTCCGATGTTCACCATGTCAATCCTCCACCGCCAGCGCACCACCATACCGCCTCCACCTGAATGCCACCTACCAATGTCCTTATCCAAGCCCCTACCCATTACCAGACTTTCACAGTCGAGGGCATGAAGACCCTATTACCTTCACTCAATGCTGTGAGGTTGATCTCAAAACCACTCGAGTATACCCGCGAGAATGGGTACATATCACACAATGGCAACTCAAGGACACTGCCACCCAGTGGTGGAAACTTTACGGGGAATATATTATGACTTGGAAAGAGTTCAGACAACGTCTAACGCACCACTTTGCTAGTGCAACTATCATAGCCTTTCTCCAAGCGGAGCTATACGGGAAGGAACAAACACAGACCAAGCCCGTCGAGATATTCCTACGACACAAGACACGGCTGTATAAACGCTTGGCCCCCACCACCCCCTCGAAGGAGATAATCTCCATGTTAGTTAAACTAGTATGACTGGGACTAAGACCTTTTATTCGAGCCCCACACCCACAAGAGTTGGAATAACTGATCACTAGGGCCGTATCTGTGGAACAAGACCTGGCTAAAAATCCTGCAACAGTGACGACACGCCCCATGAAGACCCCAGAAACCACACCTGAACCACGACCTCCAAGATGCTACCACTGCCCAGTGCTAAGCCAACGCCAGCAAGAGAAGGAAAGACTGGGAAACGCCCAAGCCTAAGGACAGCAGGACCACACCGATGGGAGACAGGAACCAGGGCCACCACGTGTAATAAACAGAGTCAATCATTCTACATCCCGACCACTTCTCAGAGTTGTGTGAAAATCTTCATGGTCCTCTACTAGATACCTATTAGATACCGGCTACCACTAATTTCATCCAATACCAACACCTTACCCCTACAAACATGAAGAAGTTAATCCCCTTCCCCACACACATCCACCTGGAACAACTCCTCGGGCTACTGGACCAACAACAAGAAGTCTTCCACACTCAACGACCTCTACGTACAACACGCAGCATCAACCATCAAATTCGACTTAAAGACAACGAGAACCCCAGCCAAGGAGCCGCATAAAGAGAAGAATGGGTGAGGGGAAATCAAATGGCATATCAACAAAGGTATACCCAACCTCCATCACGGCACAACAAACACTTCCAAAACGACGATCTAGTGCTAGTTCGAACCCACCCCCTCTTTAACGGTACAGAAGCCTACTACGCCGGTTTTACACCCAAATGGGAAGGACCTTACCCGGTGAACAAACAAAGAGGAGGGGTCTACTGGGTTACTTACCCAAATGGGCAATCAAGAAAGACACATAGTGGACAACTACGTTCTGCACCCCCCGGCGAGAAAATCAGGGAACGACCCACAACAGAGGACCCCAAGCCCTCTACCTCTGAGGACACAAAAGGGCCCGACCCCCCTATCATGCAGTGCAGAATGGAGTCTTCGATCTCGACGACTTCCCATCCTGCCAAAACATTGGGAGACCAAAGATCACAGTGTGCGGTTATCCCACCTGGTGCGTGACGCAAACATCACAGTGCGTAGTAACACAAACAAAGTGTGGGAAACAAACAATACATTGCGTGGTTACACTAACCCTGTGCGTGACGTAAGCCAAACAGTGCGTGGTTACCTTAACCCCGTGCGCGATGCCAACATTACAGTGCGTGGTTACACAAATCCCGTGCGTGATACAAACCTCACAGTGCGTGGTCACACCAACCCAATGCAGGATGCAAATGATACAGTGCATAGCTACGCCAAGCACCTGCGTGAAGCAAACAACACAGTGCGTGTTTTCACCGACTCATTGCGTGACGCAACCATCACGGTGCGTGGTTACACAACCTCAGTGCGTGACGAAAGCCACACCGTGCGTGGTTACACCCACTCATTAAAACACTGTCAAAGTGAGGCCTTAGAAAGGGCCGATTATGTGGGGTAATTTGGTAGCCCTGAAAAGGGCCGTTTTCTGTCAGGTATTTGTTGGCCCTAAAAAGGGCAACATTGTGTTTTTTTAAATTTTATCTCTCATGTATCGATGTTTATTTTGTTTGTTTGTTTGTTTGTTTGTTTGTTTGTGGTAGATGGTGTTGATAGGAACTATTGCAGTCAATCTATATCAAAACTATTATAAGACTATTTCTAAGAATGCATTAGTAAATAATTTGTTAATTTAGAAATAAGAAATATTATAAAATGATGTAGAATACTTTATGTAAACCAGGAGTCATCCATATGTAAGTCACTACTCACGTTGCCGGGACTCTATCCTACCTCCCACCGTGACTCACGTTTCCAGGACTCTATCCTAACTCCCACCACGACTCACGTTGGCGGAACAATCTCGCCGACCTTTTTCTTACCCCTATACACACGGGTCGGAATACGTCACCGTCGTCGTGACACAACCAGTTACCCCCAAAGCAGCAGGAAGGGATAACAAAGTAATGTATTCGAATCAGAGTACTCAGCCTTTCATTATATTTCAATTCTATGCAAAACTCTACTGTTTAAAGATTTCAATTAATGTCCCAAATTCACAATTCATATTTCGGTATTTTCAGCATTTTTCGAGATTTTCTGTGTTTTATCGGTATTTTATAAAAAAAAAGGTATTGATTTCCTGGTTCGTGGGAACCCTGTGGCCTACCTAATATGAACATAGTTATAATGAACAATCAACGCTGAATTTTAATGGGTAATTAACCAAAATGACGGATGAAAACAAGGAATTAATGCATATCAACAAACTATTACTTTCACCTGTGGGCACATCACTTGGCGTATGAATGCTCTTCAAGTGAAGGCTCTACCCTCTCTAGCTTGCTGGTAAATAACTGAAAAAAGGACACACATATAGCTCGGTGTTGCACCAACACAACCGATCCAGCTTCCAAAAGATCAAGAGAGCGAGATGGAGAAGACAGAATGGTGAGTGATGGGTGCCACGAGAAAGAAAGAGGTGAGAAAGTACTCAGCCCAAGAGTATTGGTTCCCCCTCTCCAGTTACATGCACTCCCCACATTCATCTTTTATCTGATTCTCGTAGCCGTGACCTCTCCACTGCATCCATCTCATCTCATGTACAGTTCCATTTTCATTGGAAAGACCGTTCATAAAATACTAAATAAATCTTGTGGCCAAAACCGATAGCATTTTATAATATTTTATTAGTGTTATTTTAGAGGTTTTGACAGCTCTAGATACACGACTTGACGTATTAATACGTTAACGTATATCTAAGAGACCTATCAATTATGGCTTATCATGGAATTGTTCTATTTTGTTCTATCCACTCTTTGTTTGAGATGATAAAATAAAGAATATATATTTCTGTTTGTATGCACAAGGTCTCATTGCTCATATAGGCTATCAGTCTATTCACACTGATTGGATTAAGATTAGGGAGGTTTGAGTCTCAACCAGCCCGTCACAAGCAGAACCTGAAAGATGAAAAGAAACCCTTTGATTGTGTGTCTGCTTGTGGGGGTTGAAGTAGACTATACATTAAATATGAATCTCTTTAAAGTAGGTAAACTATAATTGAAACAACTTGAGTGATCCTTTTGAAACAAATACTTACTATGGTTAGTAGTAATGTTATTAATGGGTTAAGAGATTATTTCAAAACCAAAAAGGTCATGAGCATCAAAATTATTATTATTATTATTATTATTATTATTATTAGCACCGCGTCTTACTACCCGTTCGGGTTATACGCACTTACGCTAGTGTGTAATGGTAGTGTGATTGTGAGATGAAATGGAGGACCTACAGTTTAACGTGGAATCCGAACCACGGTGGCGGCCTGGCATTCCCCAAATTCACAAGATATCTTGTCAGAGGTGAAGGAAGAGTTTGGTAATCAGATAAATCTGTGCCGGGACCAGGATTGAACCCCGGCCGCCAGCACAGAAGTTTGACACCTTACCCCTAGACCACCAGGTCACCCGTCATCATAATCACACACAAATAACTATGGAAAGAAAATACACAAGATCAAAAAAATGAATGCACTATTAGGAAATATCTGGGTGAGAGAAGAGAACGTGGCTTATGCCTTAGTTTCGCCATGTAAGTAAAGATAATAATAATAATAATAATAATAATGATAATAATGATAAAGTTAGCTCCTTCACGTCCTTCCTAAGGGAGAGTTCTGAAGAACCTCACCAATAAAGACAACATGATCAAGTTATTAGAAGCTAGAGGGAGACTTTAGATAGCAAACGTTTATTTTTAGAGCTTATTTTTAACACCAATGTTAACAAATTCTTATTTTAAGTGTTAAGAATGAGCTTATTAATAAGAAATTCACCAACAGTGACGTGTATAAGGGAGGGAGGGAAACAGTGAATCGTAAATAATAAGTGCACATCAACCATAGCGAACCCATCCTAGATTCGAACCTCGGCCTCCTTATCACTAGCAATCCAGTCTTATGCGAGATCAATGATTTACAACATATGACCATCGTTCGGTAGAGCGTCTATCTAATGATTTAAGAGTATATGGATTAATTCCAGTAATGACCAAACAATTTATCACTGGGGAAAATTGAGGCTTTCTCTTTCTCAGTGGCCGGGGTATTGGATGTGTGTCTGTTATAGAACTAAGGAAACTTATAAGCAGTGCACTTGATTCAGATAGTGTACGTTAAATACTCTTAGTTAAAAAAAAAAAAATCAAACTACGGCAAAACACGAGATATAATTGGGTTGAGAATTCATTAGATGAACTAATGATATATGCCTTCATTATGTCCATAATTAAAACCCCGTCACGAGTTTTAATTTGAACACACTGAAGTAAACTTGAACAATTTAATTTAACAGTAAAAGTTAGGTTTTTCTCTAAACGTGTTTGTGTTTGCTTCAACGTGCAAGTTTTTGAACAGGGTTCATGAATGATTGCGTACAAGACAAAGATAATCATAGAGGGGGGCAGGGGAGAGAAGAGAAGGCCCAGTTGAAAATGAACAGGGCTCAAGAAAATAGGAACGTAGGGAATAGGGGCCAAGATACAATCTTTCCTCAGGAGCAAATTGTTATTTAATTATGTAATATTAACTACTACTAAAAGAACGGCATTTCTTTTTCTCACTTTATTTGAGGAAACCTTTAATGCCATTTGACTCTTTATTAAACTTAATAATTAAATTTTAATTTCACCTACACAAAAAGTTTAAGAAAGGGATTTTTTTTACGTTAAATATTAAAAGTAGATTAATAGTAATGAGCTTTGGTTGAATAAATTATTTGTTTCAGTCATTGGAACTTCTTGTTATAGGCTACAAGTTTTACCCACCATTAAAAAATTTGAGCCTTAAAGCTAAGTACAAACGAAACATGGGGCGTTTCAGTTGATTAAATTTAATGAGTGAAGCAACTGCACAATTTACAATTAGGTAATACTATTTATGTTAGTTTACCAACCATGCAAGTCTATGTTGACGTACACATAAATATTGGTCAAATATTGTACAAGACTTTAAATATAGTTATACTAACTTATGCGGTAAGGCCAAAAAATACATAAGTATCCCGATTGCCGATCATTTATTGATACGGGATTCGAACCCGGGACTTAGAACAAACAAAAAATAAATAAACTTCTGTATCTCTTGTTAAAAGCGATATAATTATTAGTACCGAAAGTTTTTTTTAGATCACGCTATGAAAAGTATAGTTGGAATATTTATGATTACTTAGTTGTTAACACGGGATTCGAACCCGGGACTTTTGGCTCAACAAAAAATAATTATCATACGCGATATAGAGTTCTGTCTCTCCCCCTGATGATTTCGAGATTGTCACGCTCTCTGTTATCGAAAAAGTAAGAGTGGGGGCTTGAAATGAGCTGTCAGCTATTAAGGAAAACTCTTACTGTGCTCTTAATGCAAGAATGAAATAAGTGCTGATTTGGGTGAGAGATCATATTGTAGCGGCAAACTATCTAAAGCTAGTTGCAGCGGAACTAATTTTAAAGAGTATTTACCAGATAGTTTCAAATTATCTAGAATTAAACAAGTAATAATCAAGTAGGTGTGTGACCGTTCAATGCTCCCGAGTTAGATACACGGTCTCAAAAGCCGCTCACCCGTCATAGACGCCTTAGACCACGCGACCATCGACCGGGGCATAACATTCAATGAACACAACATTTGCGAGAGTGAGAAAAAAAAGGGTGGTTTTGCTGATGACCTGATTTTCTTAGCATAGCTACGCTTTATCAGCATAGACTATAGAAGTGCACCAGCATTTTGTTAAACCAAACTTATTCATTCAGCGCCATGGGGTACCCACAACCCGAAGGCTAGCACGGCTAATGGCGTCCTTGTGTACCCGCACTTGCTATCAAAACTTATTCATTCTGCGCCAAAGTGTGCCCACATTTGCATGAACAGACATAGCAGGGCGTCTACCCAGCACATCCATCCTAGTCGGCAGCTAGAAGTTGTTTGATGGATAACGGGACTTACAAAGGGTCTTGTGGGGCGACAATCGACTGGGGGCATACCACTAAATGCACACAACATTTGAGAAAGTGAAAAAATAAAAAAGGGGTGGTTTTACTGGTCGACCTGATTTTACTAGCATGGCTACGCTTTATCAACATAGGATAGGGAAGTGCACCATCATTTTACTAAACCAAACTTATTCATTCAGCGCTATGGGGTACCCACAACCCGAGGGGTAGCATACCTAATGTCATCCTTGTGTACCCGCACTTGCTATCCAAACTTATTCATTCTGCGCCAAAGTGTACCCACATTTGCATGAACAGACATAGCAGAGCTTCTACCCAGCATGTCCATCCTCTTATACAGCTAGAAGGTGTCTGGTGGATAACGGGACTTACAAAGGGTCTTGTGCGCATAGGGCATGCGCAGATGTGCATTGGGCAACCAGCGGCATTACAGGCACCACGCCCTTTGAAGTCCCTATAAATAGACATCGAAATCATTACAGTCGGTCATTTAAATTTTTGATTGGCTCCGATAATCATCAAGATGAGTTTCGACGCGCTGGAAAATTAGATTAATTCAGGTATGTTTTAAAATAGTTTTGTATATTTTAATGGTTACTATTTTTCTTATTACGTCTTTGATGTAAAGCGGAATTTGTTCCCTTTGACAGATTTTAAAAGAAAACCCCCCCTCACCCCCTACAATGTCAGTAGCGCCGGGACCCCGGATCCTCTAGTTTTTCAGCGAGGACGGAATTTCCCTGGCGGATGGCGGTGGCCCATGGGTAATTAAGCCCTGCTTTAGATTTGAGCGTAAATTGGCGTGAAAGATTTATTTTCACGATATTTTTTTAATACGTTTTATTTAATTTAAAGACTACGGGGGATCCTTATGAGTGGATGAGGGCCTGCGGGGCAACGTAGCGCCGGGAGCAAAAGTGTGTGCCAGCGGCTGCCCTGACCCAGGGGGCCCCTTTTAAAAAAACGACCGGGGGACTCGGCACGGGTCCCCCACGCTGTCCCCACGCAAAAACCCGTCATCCCCCGGACACCCAACCCCCTTCCCACGCCACCCCCCTCATCCTTCACCCTTTCCCCTTTTACAGAGGGCAGAGCCCCAAAAACGCCCGCGGAAATTCGGTCCCCCAAAGTTTGGGGTGAATTGGAAGCGATAGACCCGGTGTTTGTAAGTACGTTTTAAAGTAACTATACTATAGCCACTAGTTTTGGGAAAATTTTTTTTTTAAGTGCGTCTCTTTCTCCCAAACCCCAAAATTTTTTGAGAGCATACCAAATACTTTTGTCGTGGCCCTTTCGAGAAAGGGTTTTCAAAGACAGAAAATTAAAATTTTCGCTTTAGCCACATAATTTAAAATTTACG
>JBCFYV010000003.1:2355575-2536371 GCA_039000515.1 Timema cristinae | reverse complement strand
ATTAATATGGACCTACACGCATACAGAGATATAATTTTCCCACCACTACTATAATTGGAACACGGTTCAGATTATTTATGGGAACCATCACCCAACCCCTCTCCAAGGAGGCAACACCTTGGTCCCTGTCATGTGGGGTGTGATCGTGACCCTCTCCAGTTTAATTACCTGTGCCAGCAGATAGGAGCCCGATGTGACTGGCTCTCCACCAACCAGCCACATACTCTAAACTTACTCAGACACTTTTAGTCAATTAGTTCCACTCTCTAACTTTTTACATACGCTCTATTCGCAAGTTCGTCTCTGGTCTAAGAGAGAGAATTTAGTTGAGGGAGCGACTGATTTTACAAGGGCGGATGCTTCAATTAGTTGTCACGGAATGGGAGTTCTTTATGAATGCAAATATTATTCAGAAACAAGAGAGGCCATTTTAAGCGTTTGTGAAGGCTTTGGCATTAGTTAGCGTCTCGACGATTTTGTAAATAAGGAAGGGGAACACTTTCTGGACGTAATGGAAAATAGGACATAATCTGAAACTATTGTGTATTAATATGTTTAAAGACCTTGTGCGAACTGTCACAACTTAGTTATAAGAAACCCGCACATCTGGTACCACAGTCTAGGGTGTCAATCTCTAGATTTCCAGTAACGGTGAGGTCAAGTTTCAGCCAGCTGCACTAGGAATGGTCTTAGAAATGTGATTTACTTACTAAAGGAAATATACGAATAATCAATACAAGGTTTAAATATTCTAATTATCGAACTCAGACATTTAGGTAGATAGGCCGTATTTATAGACCAGTCCCGGGAGTAAGCCAACTTCCCAGTATAAAAATAACAAGCAGTTCATGTCAAATGGTCATTTGACTGACTTTAAAATCTAGATTACATACTGTATACGGAAATTATAGGAAGCACCCAGATAGTTTTATATATTTCAAACACAAGATTTTTAATTTTAATAATCCCAAGACCTCAACTTTACAATTATAAGTTATTTCGAATCTCTCAAATAGTTACGGACATATGGTCAAAATTGAACATTTTTGGTTATGTAAAGATCCCTCAAAGTCATTCTCATGGGAAAATGATGGTTGCCATTTTGTTTGTAATGTTAAATAATACTTAGATACGAAATTAATCAAAACCGTTGGAGTGGATTTCGAGAAAATCGATTCTTTCTCTTTTTGCCCTTCATTAAAATACCCTTAATTTCAGAGTGAAATATCTAATTCCAAAAACTCCTAGACGGAACACTTTGGAAACCCCAGATACAAACCCAAGTAAAATAGTTTCGTCTCTAGGCCGAAACCGAGACAGGCGTCATCGCGCAAAACACTTCTTTGGTTTCAGGTGGTCATGAAGGGTCGACATTTATCAAAACCTCAAGTTATATTTTTATGACGATCACAATACTTCTCTCTCCGAGGGATCGAGAGAAAGTAATAAAATGAGTTCGTAGTTTCATACAAGTACAGCCCTTTTCCCCTAAGATGTTGCGGTCTTATCACGGCCTAGCGCATAAGCTATGCTACATAGATTAGTATTAAAACAACCTTTCTTCATTGTCCAAGAGTGAAATGTTAGTGTTTCTATTACGATGTTGTTGTAAAGATTATTTTTATTGTATTTATCACATACAATTTTACCAAGAAAAAAAGAACAATAATGATTCTACTATCATTCTTTTATTCAAACAATCGAGGCGAAGACCTCCAGTTGACGTGAAATACAAAATAGAATAATTTGCTGGAAGAAACAATACGTATTTTCTTAACTCAACAGAGTTTTTGAAGATTTTTTAATGAAAAAAAACACACAAAGCGTTGGTTAACCGCCGGAGAGGACTGAGTTAATCACATTACAGTGTCACTTCAGCTTCATCGCCTGCATCTCTTTAAACAATCTTTTTATTATAAACTTCCACCAGGAGCGCGGTTTTTACCCAACGATAGGCACGTCAGATTATTTCAAGACCACAACTCCGCTTACTTTCACACTAGAGCTACCACCATTTTATAATTTGATTAGATACTACTTTTTCATTTTATGACTGACTGGATATTTTTAATACAAATTGTGATTAAAGCCAATAGTTTTACTCTCATTAAGATAGATAATTAAAAAAAAGGAATACATTTAAATACTTACGAAAACTAAAGTATATTAAATATGTTCATTGAAGATGTTTATGTAGAAAGATATGTTTATTAAAACATAAGTTATTACATCCAAACACTAATCTCTACGGGTGTTTGAAGTTTCGAAAACTTCGACTTCGCGGATTCGACTAGGATTCAAAATAGCATTCCAGTTTCCACAGTTACGAAGCTACACCGATAAAAGTATTTGAAGTTGTATGGCTCAGTTTTTGTCAATTTTGCGGCTATGTATATTACTTCTTCTTCTTATTCTTAAGTCAACAACCCGAAGGTTGGATTGATGTGATTTCTATCTACCTGGTACTGGGCATGCACCCAGGTCTTCAGCTGGTTAGTGCTGCCTGCACCATCTGGTAGAAATACCTTGTACTAGGGGAGTTCAGAAAATGTGATGGTAGCCAGTTTCCTTCTACACTGAAGTTCTACGAGCGAGAGTGAAAGTGCCGACCACCAATTTTGCAGGGAAAGATATTTTCCCATACTTACCAGTTATTTCACAAGCCTAGCTCGACATAGGAACGACGGCTCTACTTAACCTCCAAAGAAGGTTGAGATACGGATTTTCATCGCTCAAGAATAATCCATCAATCTCTGGACCCAATAAAATCAGGCCCACTTTACCTCAAGGCCGCCGACATGTACAGTCCAGATATAATAAATTAATGTTCCCATGACAACAATATAAAATTATTTACTTACATGTTGTGATGGTAGCTTAATGTATCACCTTAGGATGAAATATGTTAATCGTGTTTTTAATACAACATTTAGTTAATTATGTTATTTTTAACACTCTAAGTTATATAATTATGTACCAAATGTTCCCCCCTACCCCCACCAATATCAACATTTTTTTAAATATTCAAACTTTGACTCAGCTTTGGATATATTTTATATTATTGGATTCGACTTGGCTTCAAATTGAAAATGTGTTCTTATCAGAGCCCCACTTGGCCCTGAGAACTGTCAGATGTACTCCTTGTTTAGTCTGTACGGTAGCAGGCTTACCTTGCGTAGTTCCACTATGGCTCATGTTGTGAGAGAGGGCCATAGTGTAATATGTGCAATGTACTCTTTGCTTAGTCTGTACTGTAGCAGGCCTACCTTGCGTAGTTCCACTATGGCTCATGTTGTGAGAGAGGGCCATAGTGTAATATGTGCAATGTACTCTTTGCTTAGTCTGTACTGTAGCAGGCCTACCTTGCGTAGTTCCACTATGGCTCATGTTGTGAGAGAGGGCCATAATGTAATATGTGCAATGTACTCTTTGTTTAGTCTGTACGGTAGCAGGCTTACCTTGCGTAGTTCCACTATGGCTCGTGTTGTGAGAGAGGGCCATAATGTAATATGTGCAATGTACTCTTTGTTTAGTCTGTACGGTAGCAGGCCTACCTTGCGTAGTTCCACTATGGCTCATGTTGTGAGAGAGGGCCATAATGTAATATGTGCAATGTACTCTTTGTTTAGTCTGTACGGTAGCAGGCTTACCTTGCGTAGTTCCACTATGGCTCATGTTGTGAGAGAGGGCCATAGTGTAATATGTGCAATGTACTCTTTGCTTAGTCTGTACTGTAGCAGGCCTACCTTGCGTAGTTCCACTATGGCTCATGTTGTGAGAGAGGGCCATAATGTAATATGTGCAATGTACTCTTTGTTTAGTCTGTACGGTAGCAGGCTTACCTTGCGTAGTTCCACTATGGCTCGTGTTGTGAGAGAGGGCCATAATGTAATATGTGCAATGTACTCTTTGTTTAGTCTGTACGGTAGCAGGCCTACCTTGCGTAGTTCCACTATGGCTCATGTTGTGAGAGAGGGCCATAATGTAATATGTGCAATGTACTCTTTGTTTAGTCTGTACGGTAGCAGGCTTACCTTGCGTAGTTCCACTATGGCTCATGTTGTGAGAGAGGGCCATAGTGTAATATGTGCAATGTACTCTTTGCTTAGTCTGTACTGTAGCAGGCCTACCTTGCGTAGTTCCACTATGGCTCATGTTGTGAGAGAGGGCCATAATGTAATATGTGCAATGTACTCTTTGCTTAGTCTGTACGGTAGCAGACTTACCTTGCGTAGTTCCACTATGGCTCGTGTTGTGAGAGAGGGCCATAGTGTAATATGTGCAGGATGGCTATCTTCCAAGGTAAATGAAAGACTCGGATCTTTTAAGATGTTAGAGTGACTGTGAAATTTTGTTTTATACAGCCATATTTCGTTGTATAATTTCATTCAGGCTAATTTTTATATAATGGTTCTTATTTAATACTTTTTTTTATTAAAATAGAATCGATTCTTTTATAGAAATGTGTGTGTGTATAGTACTCAAACCGGAGGTTGGCTGAATCCTCAACAGTTCCACGGTCAACAGCTGTAAAGTCTAGGTAGCACTGAAGAGGGGTACTAGGGAAATGAGGGGTGAGGTAGGTAGTTTCCTCACTGATCCAGAAAGTACTATTGCAAATAAGTCTGTAAAACCCACCGAAATGCATATAAAAACTGACCCAGGGATTGGCTGTATATTGAATGCTATTACCAGAATCATTCATAACTGTGCCACTTTCATATTTGTCAGAACCATAGATAAGAGAGATCAATGAAAGTAACAACTTGCTCCAGCCCACACCAGAAGATACAGTGAGTGCATTATAGAAACAGATCATAGAATTATAAAGAGACGTGCTATGTTGTTGTTTTTTGTAGCTCTACAATGTATATGTATGTATAATATAATTATATATGTGTCGGGAGGGGGCGTGAAGGGTCCAAACAAGAAACGTCTAGAGAAATATCCATCTAACAACTAAGTATCAAGTTTGAACAAACTCCATCCAACCGTTTCTGATCTAGTCTCAGGAACAGACGGACATAACTATAAAATCGCCTATTTTGGTTTCAGGGTCACATAGAACGTAAAGATTCCTCATCAGAAGCCACGAACGACTCAAGTATAAATGACTATGTACCAGATAACAGTTGGAAAGAATAGTGTTTGTAGTAAAGATACAGCCCATCCGTCTATGATCAAATTGCTCCCTCGTAAGAGGAAGGACAAGTGTATTGCTTGGTGTTACGGGGTCGCTATGATCGTGAATCTACACTGATGTCTAAATTAACTGTTTCGTTACTATGGGAATGGACATCACCTATTAGTCCCACTCCCGGTATTGTTGGTGCCTGTCAGACGGGGGCCTATAGTGCGCGCAAGGCAATCAATGGTGCATCAGGCAGGGCACCATCAACTGATGCAACATCAGGGCCTACAGACAGGCGCTAGAAACAAGATAATATACCTCATGACGTCATTACACCTACACCCCAATCGGCCAAAAAGTCGGACAAGCGACGCCGTGTTGGAGGCATCGTTCAACATCGTCCACCAAACAAGGAACACCACGACAGAGAGAAGAGTACACCAGCGACATCCTGCCACCAGATGAATGTGACATCATATGAGCCTCTGCACATACGCCGACCTATTAGCAAGTAGTAAGAACATTCAAAGATACTCCCCTTGAAGTGGAAGTGGCCAATCTTTGTCGATGTGATGCCAGTTGAGGAAAGTTTGTTGCACGTTGAATTATAGGTTGGTCCTGAGGGCCATAGATTTGATTCACGGTTTAGTGTTGAAGAGCATAATAATATTAGTGTTGTATAAGTGAACTCTTGGAGGACTTATTTTTTGAAGAGGACAATTTTTTTCAAATAAACGATAAACGATTGTGTGCGTCTTACTGTAAACGCTTGCATTTTAAAGTATGTATTGTGCAATATAAATTACACTAGTCAACATGATTTCTACCTACAGCAATAGTTTGACTTTTTTTAAATATTTATTTCAGAAATTACAATAAAAAGTTCCCATCGCGTTACAATTAGTTTAATGAGGAATCTCGTTAAGGCCTTAAATAAACAATCTTCCCCACGTTTACCCAATATAACAAATTATGAACTGAAAAAAATAATATTTTTACTGGTCCCCAAATAAAAAACTTCTGAGATATGAAGTATTTGAGACGAGGATACAGATACTGAACTGTTAGCTTGGTTCTCGTTTAGAGCAGTACGAGGATACAGATACTGAACTGTTAGCTTGGTTCTCGTTTAGAGCAGTACGAGGATACAGATACTGAACTGTTAGCATGGTTCTCGTTTAGAGCAGTACGAAGATACAGATACTGAACTGTTAGCTTGGTTCTCGTTTAGAGCAGTACGAGGATACAGATACTGAACTGTTAGCTTGGTTCTCGTTTAGAGCAGTACGAGGATACAGATACTGAACTGTTAGCTTGGTTCTCGTTTAGAGCAGTACGAGGATACAGATACTGAACTGTTAGCTTGGTTCTCGTTTAGAGCAGTACGAGGATACAGATACTGAACTGTTAGCTTGGTTCTCGTTTAGAGCAGTACGAAGATACAGATACTGAACTGTTAGCTTGGTTCTCGTTTAGAGCAGTACGAGGATACAGATACTGAACTGTTAGCTTGGTTCTCGTTTAGAGCAGTACGAGGATACAGATACTGAACTGTTAGCTTGGTTCTCGTTTAGAGCAGTACGAGGATACAGATACTGAACTGTTAGCTTGGTTCTCGTTTAGAGCAGTACGAAGATACAGATACTGAACTGTTAGCTTGGTTCTCGTTTAGAGCAGTACGAGGATACAGATACTGAACTGTTAGCTTGGTTCTCGTTTAGAGCAGTACGAGGATACAGATACTGAAGTGGTAGCTTGGTTCTCGTTTAGAGCAGTACGAGGATACAGATACTGTTCTGATAGCTTGGTTCTCGTTTAGAGCAGTACGAAGATACAGATACTGAATTGTTAGCTTGGTTCTCGTTTAAAGCAGTACGAGGATACAGATACTGAACTGTTAGCTTGGTTCTCGTTTAAAGCAGTACGAAGATACAGATACTGAACTGTTAGCTTGGTTCTCGTTTAAAGCAGTACGAGGATACAGATACTGAACTGTTAGCTTGGTTCTCGTTTAGAGCAGTACGAAGATACAGATACTGAACTGTTAGCTTGGTTCTCGTTTAGAGCAGTACGAAGATACAGATACTGAACTGTTAGCTTGGTTCTCGTTTAGAGCAGTACGAGGATACAGATACTGAACTGTTAGCTTGGTTCTCGTTTAGAGCAGTACGAAGATACAGATACTGAACTGTTAGCTTGGTTCTCGTTTAGAGCAGTACGAGGATACAGATACTGAACTGTTAGCTTGGTTCTCGTTTAGAGCAGTACGAGGATACAGATACTGAACTGTTAGCTTGGTTCTCGTTTAGAGCAGTACGAGGATACAGATACTGAACTGTTAGCTTGGTTCTCGTTTAGAGCAGTACGAAGATACAGATACTGAACTGTTAGCTTGGTTTTCGTTTAGAGCAGTACGAGGATACAGATACTGAACTGTTAGCTTGGTTCTCGTTTAAAGCAGTACCATACAAAACAACGTCAAATTTTCCTTGTAAGTGTGGGTGCGTTTTAACAGATGTTATCGGAACTTCAATAATTAATGTTAGTAAATTGTGTAACTCGTATTTACTGGGCCCAAACTATACAGTTATTTTCTCAAAAAGTTATATGTAAACTATTGCGAAACTACCCTGCTTTGCTCCACATGTTATAGGTTTTATCATGCTTCGCGTCCGGGATATACTAATATTTACACTATTAGTGTAGAATTGAGAAAGGTAGATTTTAAAGAAAGTGTATCCGAGTTTGTAAAATAGAATATAGAAAGTTATCGATAAAAGAGCCTCATGGTACATCCCGCTGGGATTCAGTTCCCACCTCCTCGTCAGTGAAAATCTCGGCAACTTTGAGCACGTGTCCATCGGTTTGAGTGCCTTAAAGGCAATTATTACTACGCGTTGACGCAAATGGAATAATTAGCGTACTGACCCACGCTGCACTGGTAGCCCCTTAGTATAAGTGTCAATCCAATTTACTGATATGGAGGCCAGGGTTCTAATCACATTGGATGTAATGAAAGTGTTTTTTATAACTTAGTTTCACCCTTGCCCTTTACGCAAAAACTGTTACATTCGCTCTAAATTTTACCTTACTCCTCTTAACACATAGCTTTGATCTTGGTTGGAAAAACAAATAGCTTGACTTGATGTATGCATATATTAAAATAGTTTTAGTAACTTTAATAAGTAACAGCTACTTTTCTTCCTACCAAAATCATACAAACCCTTCTATAAACTGTGATTAGCTTTGTGTTGGACTTTGTTCAAATCGGAGACTCTTGAAGGGGATTGGTCAGCACCTCAAACAACATTAATACTCTCAACCACAGGCAAGAAAAAATAATATAAGTTAGGAAATATCAAATACGTTACAAACCAGATTATTGGAACTTGTTCTATTATTGCACTCTCCAGCCAGAAGTTGATGGTATTTTCGCTAGTGTGGGATTATTTCCTAACAGCTTGGGACACTAAGATAAGTCAAAACAAGGGGACCCGAATAAACAACTGCTCACCAAGTGCCTTACGTCCTTCAATCATCTTCCTCCAGCTCTATCAGCATTGCCCACTACTACGCCAAAGTTTTTATTTTCTTTCCTTATTAAATATGTAGTTAAGGTTTTCTAAACACACCCAGCGTATCATGAACGGACGTCCTGTGTTCGGACTCTAACCCGGCTCAATATACGCCTTGATCGTTCTCTATACTGGTATTTTGGTCATTAGTTGGCGTGTATTAACAATAGGTTCCGTCGTTATGGCGCAAAAACATGATGTTATGAAATGTAAAATAAATATTATACACATTTATTAATTCAGTTTAATTAAATGAAATATTTTAATATGAGTTGTTAACATCTTATGAATCAGGCCTACTATAGCGTTCATGATAAAAAAACAACTAGTTGGAGCGATCGTTTCATGTCCCCCCCTGATGAGTGGTGAAAGTGAATTGGAGTGGCCATCACATACTCGTATACATCTAGCGACTGCTAAACGCGAGACGGAGTGATTAATGCACCTCCGTACTGTTTGACTGCAAACAGACTAAGGTCCTTCTCATTTTGAGACGTGGGGTTGATCGTTAACCACATAGCCCTCAAGGAAGGAGTCAACAATGAGAAATAATTGTGCCAAGGCTTCTTTATCACTCAAAACAGAAGGTTAACTTGGTTTTGACAGAGTTGTTTTGTGTCAGGATAGCATACAACATACTTAATAAGAATATTGTTCCTCTGGAAAGCTATTCTGTGAATATTAATTGAAGTAGAAATATATTAATCTGAGGACGAAAGTCATTTCAAATTTGGAGAAATTACTAATATGCTACGATTCAGTTCTTAAATTTTTTAAATGTTTTGTTTCAGAATAAATCATTATTCTATTCCCAATTTAGTGCGACGAGAGTTGATTTTGTGTTCACATGCATTTAAACGGTGATAACAATAAAATAAATAAATTAATAAGCCTATATTTTTCGTGGAGGGTGGACTTAGTACTTCCCACAACCATATTTCATCCACTAGGTCAATATTTTATTTGCTTCTAGTCCTGGCCAGGTGTACTAGAGCTAGTTTTCAAAATTGCTATTTTCTTTCTTCTCAACAGAAAATGCTGGTGAATTTCATCTCAAACTTCTTATTCATCCCCACTCCATGTATTAGAAACTAATTAATATACCTTAGTGGCGTAGCTAGGTCTGAAGCGCCCTGGAGCGGTTTAACTTGCCCCCCCCCACCCCCACCCATTGTTTCCATCCAAAAATTATAAATTTAAGTAAACCTAACAGATTAAACTGACTTTAAAAGTAGCCTATGTTGGTGGTTTCTTATTATTCTTGTTCCATAAAGAAAATAAATTAAAACTTTATTTTCTTTTTGTTCATGGATTTACATTTACTGAAATGTATGTTATATTTAAATGCAAATCTGCTTAGTTTTTTACTTTTACACAATATAACTAAAGTCTTGGAGCTTGGAACTAATAAAACAGAGTATTTTAATATAGATAACGTTTGTCATTTATTGTTGATCACATAGAAAAAAATATATAACTAAACTAACGTAACACTTATTCACAAACGACAAAGTATTTTTAAAGAAAAGTTTATCATTTACGTTTTTTGGTCCTTACTTTTTTGTCGATAGGACATTAATTTGGTAAATACATCACAAATTAAATGTGAAATTGTTTAACAAATGGGTTACCAACACAAAAGCCTTCTAAAAAATAAAAATAAATTTTTTGAAAAGATAAAATTTTGTAGTGAAAATCTTCACAAATTGTTGGAGGAACTCAAAATTGCATATTAAACTTTCTTTCGTGATTTGGCACTTGCAAATTGTGAGATGGTGTCTTCTAAGTCTGGCTCGCTCGATGGAGATCGTTGCTAGAGAACTCAGACGCTCCTGCGACATGGTGCTACGAAGATAGCTTTTGATAATTTTCAGTTTTGAAAAGGATCTCTCAGCACTTGCGGATGTAACGGGCTTGTCAAAAAGATGAGGCACGCACTCACAACATCCGGGAAGCTGGCTCCAACTTGAGCACGCACAATCACAGTATCGGCAAGTTCTCTAATACTTTTAAGTTTTTCAATGTAGCTTGAAAAACAAGTTTTAAGTCTTACAAGCTGTTGGCCTAAGTTAGGAGAGATGTCATCTGGGTATTTAAGTACTAGAGGCTTGCACGAGTCTAGAATTTATTTGTCACCAGAGTCAGTTAAAAAAGAAGGTTTCAAGCATTTGTAACACGCACACATCTCAGTTATTGACCATTGAACCATGTTATGTTTTCTGTTAAGAGACCTTTCTTCACCACCTTCTCCCTTGTTACATCCTACCATAACTGACGAGTAATTTTATTAAAATAACTTTTTCATAAACTTGAGATTAGCCTGAAAATATACATTTTCCAGTTTGTTCCGCCCCCCTTTGCCCGTCTGAGCCATGCCGCCCTGGAGCGACTGCTCCAGTCGCTCCTCTGTAGCTACGCCACTGATACACCTTGCATTGAACGTAGCAATGAGATCCGGCAGATCTACTTGATAAAGCAGCAGCCACTGTTCGATCATGAGGAACGCTGTGGTTTGAAATCAGCTTGTCACATTATGAGGAACGCTGTGGTTTGAAATCAGCTTGTCACATTATGAGGACATGTTTATAAGCTATCGCTACATAATTCCAGGATTTATTTGCTAGTGTGAAGACACTGTGCAGTGGCGTAGATAACCTTTCTAAATGTAAATGACGCTGTGATATATGTATTGTACGAACACCAACAGGCTTGATTGATCTTGGGAGAGTCTGTACGGGACAGTGACTGCAGGTGAGTAGTGACCAAAGTGTGTTCCTAACCTGACTGGTCTTAATCTGGCCGAATACGTTCAATGAGATAGATAAACGACCAAAATGCGTTGTGGTGATAGATAAACAGCCAAAACGTGAAATCTCACGTTCTGGTCGCTTTTAAAAAGCCACAGCGAGTTCTGAAATTCTGTAAATACCACAGCGCGTCGTGGTGGATTCCTTTTACGGCCACGACGCGATGTCTGAAGTAGTGGTGGGCAGAATCGGATGAATAGAATCGATTCATTCGATTATTCTGAATAATCGATTCATTCGATTCTTTCAAAATCATTTGAATGAGAAAAACATTCGAATGAAAACAGTAGCTGACTTGACGCGAGCTGGCCGACTCTTTCTCTTACCCCACCCTTGCCAGAAGTACTGAGGAAAATCGACCTTATGATTATGAATGTTTCCAGGCTATCTCTATACAGGTCTTCATTTCTATTAGGTTCATTTTCAATAAATAGTCCCCATTGCTACACAATAATCGACCTTACGCATTCGAATGATTCTAAGGCTAATTTAATACAAAGTTTAAGTGGTTGTACAGTTTACAATCGAATAACAGCCAAAAATAATTCGAATGAAAATTACAAAATGATTCGATTATTTTGCTAGATTACTACGTGAATTGTTCTTTTTCATTTCCTTAAAATTTTACCTTCCTAACTAACTAATCGCATATAGCACGAATGGTTTGAGAGATAATTTTTTTTAACGTTGACTTAAATGTATTAAGTAGATAAGTATATTCTTATGTATTTAATAAAATACTGCCCGGCCGTAATATTAAGATCGTATTATAATTTTATTCACTGAAATAATTTTACGATTGTAAGCTTACATATTTTTGTTATGTTTAGTTTAGGAAATATTAAAGGGTAAAATATTTCGACTTTGTGTTTAAAAACACAAAGGGAAACGTATTTTTTCTTATTTAATAATTAATCGTACGCAAAAGTATTTAGATTAACTGCGAGCTACTTATTTGAGAAATGCGTTTACTTTTTCTCACTGTTTAGTATTTTGTTGTGGCTGTACTTTGATCTTTGAGATTGTCACAAGGAACTAAATGCAGTAATAGAAAAGTGTTGATAAGCTGCAAAGGAATGTGTGCTGGGAGATTCGACAGAAGGGTAAAGAGAATAGTAGCACAAAGCAAAATGAGCAACTAGTAACTACTTTTAGAAGTAGTAAATATTCGATTATTACAGACTCTTTACTACTTCTCAAAATCATTCGAATGATTCTTTCGATTCATTCGATTATGCCCATCACTAGTCTGAAGCTGGAAGTGCATGTAGTGTGCGAGCTTTGCTTTGACGTAATCCCCTCCCCCTCAGTTGACCTTGGGCATGCGCACTTGTACCATGTTTGTAATCATTCCAAGGGCTCATGTTGTCTCTTGTCAGTAGTGAGTGATCAAGCTGGAAGTTGATAATGTTTTTTAATTGTAACAATGCAAGGGTTATAGTTTACAATCGAAGCCCCACCCAAACCGATGCTGCATAGACTATCGTCCGATTCATACTACCCGCTCCAAGAAACATGGACATTTATTCAAATCACCTACGTATTCCTCACTATTGTAGTTCCATGTCACTTCAAGCAATATACAAACAATATCATTCAATATAATTCACTATCAACTCTACAGTGTAAACTTTTCATATACCGTCTGGATGAACTGGCTTGCACAGCCTAGTAGCCTGGCTTGCATAGCCTAGTAACCTGGCTTGCACAGCCTAATAACCTGGCTTGCACAGCCTAATAACCTGGCTTGCACAGCCTAGTAACCTGGCTTGCACAGCCTAGTAACCTGGCTTGCACAGCCTAATAACCTGGCTTGCACAGCCTAGTTACCTGGCTGACCTCAAAACGTCATAAATCGAGGAGCGGGGCAAACTTGCCTTGGTGTAACAACACTTGATGTCCCGACCTGGTTGACTTTGATACATCTGATGGGCGGTTTTCCTCACACCTGGCGAAGAGAGCACGCGGACATGGCTGCCCTCTGTGGGTGGGTTGGAGCTGATCTCTGACGTCAGCAGCCAATCAGTAAAAAAGATCTTTGACAACAAACCCGAGAAGCGTCTATACGAAGCGGGACGACCAATCAGGGACCTACAAGCATTATGGCGTAGGTACTCAAGATGGCATGCCCCTCCACGCTGCGACGTCACCCGGTATAGAATGGACTATTCCCCCCCAAATACCTACGTAGTTAGACCACTATAAAATATGAATGTTGGGAAGATATTGTTAGACTCTTGAATTCGGCACCATCGAGGATGGACCGCTGTTATATTTATTTCTATTAGACTTTTTAAATCGACGCCATGATGGGTGGACTGTGGTTATTATTTTCTATCGTCAGGAGTAGTGATGGGCATAATCGAATGATTTTAAGAATCGAATAATCATTCGATTCTTTTAAAAATAATCGAATGAATCGAAAGAATCATTCGAATGATTTTGAGAAGTAGTAAAGAGTCTGTAATAATCGAATATTTACTACTTCTAAAAGTAGTTACTAGTTGCTCATTTTGCTTTGTGCTACTATTATCTTTACCCTTCTGTCGAATCTCCCAGCACACATTCCTTTGAAGCTTATCAACACTTTTCTATCACTGCATTTAGTTCCTTGTGACAATGTCAAAGATCAAAGTACAGCCACAACAAAATACTAAACAGTGAGAAAAAGTAAACGCATTTCTCAAATAAGTAGCTCGCAGTTAATCTAAATACTTTTGCGTACGATTAATAATTAAATAAGGAACATACGTTTCCCTTTGTGTTTTTAAACACAAAGTCGAAATATTTTACCCTTTAATATTTCCTAAACTAAACATAAACAAAAATATATAAGCTTACAATCGTAAAATTATTTCAGTGAATAAAATTATAATACGATCTTAATATTACGGCCGGGCAGTATTTTATTAAATACATAAGAATATACTTATCTACTTAATACATTTAAGTCAACGTTAAAAAAATTATCTCTCAAACCATTCGTGCTATATGCGATTAGTTAGTTAGGAAGGTAAAATTTTAAGGAAATGAAAAAGAACAATCCACGTAGTAATGTAGCAAAATAATCGAATCATTTTGTAATTTTCATTCGAATTATTTTTGGCTGTTATTCGATTGTAAACTGTACAACCATTTAAACTTTGTATTAAATTAGCCTTAGAATCATTCGAATGCGTAAGGTCGATTATTGTGTAGCAATGGGGACTATTTATTGAAAATGAACCTAATAGAAATAAAGACCTGTATAGAGATAGCCTGGAAACATTCATAATCATAAGGTCGATTTTCCTCAGCACTTCTGGCAAGGGTGGGGTAAGAGAATGAATCGGCCAGCTCGCGTCAAGTCAGCTACAGTTTTCATTCGAATGTTTTTCTCATTCGAATTCTTTTTTAATTCGAATGATTTTGAAAGAATCGAATGAATCGATTATTCAGAATAATCGAATGAATCGATTCTATTCATCCGATTCTGCCCATCACTATGTCAGGAGACAACTACCAAAAATCTGGACTCTGTGAAGGAAAGTTATAATACTCTGTAAATATTTTTTGCTCTTCTTAAAATTTTGAATTATGGAACTTTAACTATTTAATTTAATTTTGTTATAGTCGAGATAGGCTGATATTTGTTTATTAGATATGGGCATTATTTATATGCTATTTTATGACTAAAAGTAACTTCAGTTTCGTGTCACCACTTGAGGGCTTGTTTCTTAAAGTTGTTAGTAAATTCTCTATGTTTGCTGTTCTAAATTAACGAAATGTTAATTGAAATATATTAAAATTATCTATCTTAATTATCTGGACTATCCGTATTATCCTAGCTGTTGTTGTACATTTAAATTCATTTATATACATTTCAATATTTGTGTAACGTAAATTTGGCTATACTTTGCATATATTTGAAATGTGGCAAGCTTGTTCTTTAATATCAATTGTTAGACTTTGTTTAGTAGTTGAACGAGGCCGATTCAAGTAGTCCCGCGTGAGTTTCTATTAGGTTTGAGGTGTGAAACTATCGTGTTAGTTAACGTAATGTTTGTAGTATACATGTATATTGTAGTACTTGAAGGTACTTTCGTTTTGTGTAAAGTTTGAATACTCTCGTGATATTTAAAGTAAAAGTATAGCATTTAAAGATATAACTTTACTTTGGAAGAGAGTATGTTTTCTTAACGTCTGTAGATGTTCAGACACCTTTGTAACAATTTAGAAAGGCTCTTCAAGCTTTTTATATTTTTCTTGAATAGATTTGGTTATTTATTGTTTTCATAGCTTTATTAATATAAAGCTAACCTGGTCTAATTGAATTAACCTTTTTTAGCAATAATGTAAACAACTGTCTTCGTTTCAGAAGATAAAGTTAAGGCCACTTAAATTAACAAACATAGCACGAAATTCGCTTTGTGGTCTTTTTTGGAATGCTAGAACGGCGTTGTGGCTATTTCTCTATTACCACAACGCGTTATGGTCGTTTATTTCGCTCAATGAGCGTTTTCGGTCGTAGAGCTTAACATTTATATCTAATCTGATAGAGATAATAAATTAGATAGACTGATTTATCCCAACAGAGTTGTTAAGAGTAGGAATGGAAATTAAGAGCTGGAATATCTGGTAGAGAGCTGGAGAGATTGAATAAAGCAGGAGAGCTGGAATAGAGCTGGAAAGTCGGGCGAGATCTAGAGAGTTTGGAGATATATAGAGAACTGGGAGAGATCTATATAACTGGGAGAGATCTAAAGAGTTGGGAGAATGATTATTACAACATATATGGGAGAGGCATAGATTAGGAAGAGATAGAGATCTCTGAAAGATCTAGAGAACAGGGAGATGTGAAATTTTAAAGATGTTGACGTGTTGTGGTGGGGAAAAATAAATGTTTTACCTCAATTTCAATACCAACTTCTCCAAAGTTAAAAGTCTAATTGACAAAAATCGGTAAACTATAGTAAAGTGAAGATGTTTTAGTGCCCAATAAAAAAACTCGAATATATTGGAGAGTAGAGCTCGACCCTTAACTCATGGTGATCCTGCGTCTTCTGAAATCACTCTTAAAGTCTATGAAAGTTTGATATTAAAGTCCAGTGAATTATTGAACACTCTTGCTTAGTGTATTTTATTTTCGACCTTTAGCAACGATGGCCGCACGAGCTAAGACATCTTACTCGCAATTCACCAGGTCAGTGTCTACAGGTAGATCGGGTTTAGAATTCAGTAGGGTCTATAGTTGTGAATTTTCATTTATGATGTATGTATTATTGTGGATTTCTCATTCCCTCTCCACGCTATTACTATTGAACACCAATCAAATTACCTGCTCCCTAAATTAAGCCGATAGAAACCCACGTATCTACCTACATCGATGAACACGCGAACTAAGTTGTTCGTCTCGTCTAGTTTGGTTTGACAAAACAGGGAAGTCTAGATTCAAATTCCGGCTGGATGTGCTGAGTAATTTCCTAAAAGTTTACTGGTAATACCTAAATGAAAATGCGGGTATACTCTCCTTAGAATACCATCCTTATCATCCCTGCCCCTTAAGGTGATATTTAAGGGGACGTGAGTTAAGGTTAGGATTTGTGCAGTCTCACACGCTCTTCCATCCCACCTTAAGAGTGTTAAAATGACGATATCTTGGACAGACATCAAGACGTAGTGGAAAAAACCCACCATTTTATTAGTTTTTTGTTTTCTAAAAAAAACCAAGTTGAGCCTAATAATCTGTCAATCAATTAGATGATCACGAGGAAAAAGTAATTATAGCAACAGTGTTCTGCCGACTTTGTTTAAGATCCAATCCAGATGATGTGTCTCTTGAAGACATCAGTGATTGAGCGAAGTTGTAGGAATTATCTTATTTCGTGTAAATTACTCAATTACTCAGCTCTCCCTATGACGGAACAAAGTTTCGTTAATTTCCACAAATGTAGGGGCAAGGCGGTCGTGGATTTATGAGAGGTGTCCTCTAATGTCGCTTGCACTTCAGACTACGCGGTGTAATGACGTCACTAGGGTCACGCCCTCGCCTGAAATGATCGCACGTCTTTTGTCTGTGTCTGTGGCCATTAATAATGACGTCACCGGCAGCAGCACGCCGGCCCAATCTCTTGTTTGCCGTCATTAGAATACATTTTCCCCGCTGAGTGATAATTATTACATGCACATTAACCACGAGGGGATACGAGGAATCAAAACGGTTTTGTGACGGTCACACCAAGGACTTAGGAATACTCGAAATTACTTCTTGTCTTTGAAGCTCGCGCGGCCGGTCAAACGTTCAGAGTAAAACAAACATTTACTCTCCTCTAAAACCCATTCCTGCCGTATTTCAGGGTTTATAAACAATAAGTTTAGTCTGAATCATTAAGCAATAGGTAGAGCGAACACAGGCATCAGTCACGTCTTGTCGGGTTGCCAATGGCAGGGCGGCTGGGGCTAAAATACAACAGGGTAGGATGAGGTGATGTTCCCTAAATTATTTTTCATACTTCCTCCACGAACATGCGGGTGTGATTCCTCTGAATTCAACTTCTCTTATTCTTAGTCCATTTCATATAAATGAGTCAACTGTAATAATCATGCAGCCTGCGTGAAATATATCGATATATTAATAGCAATTAATCATAAATTATATACGTTATAAAAAATTAGGTTATGTTTACATTACAGTAATGTAAAATAAAATATATTCTGTAAAAATGAATTAAGTATTATTGAAGACTAAATGTAAACTCAAAAGAGCCTTTCGGAAAACGGAAAACTAAGGAGAAAATTATAGAGGAAACGTTATCAAAGTTTACAAAATGGTCATACATATTTAGACATATTTGTGAAGCTAAGATAATTATTATTTCAATATAAAATGTGTTATGAAGTAAAAACCACTTCGGCAATATTTCTTGATAATTTATGTGAGTTCTTTGAAAGCGCTGTTACAAAAATAAACAAATCAGGAAAACCATTAAAAAATGTATTCGGAACCAATTTATTATAGAAATTATTTCTTGTGAAGAGATTAGAAAATAAATTTAGATTTTACCCATAGTTAGACATAGAGATTTGTTGTGAGACTTATTTAGTCTGATTTGCCACTGACACGAAGACCAGGTTTCTAATCCCAACAAGGTTTATTAACAATAATTAGTAAAAATGTTTATCAATCTTCTTCGACACAAATTCAGGTACATTTCCTAAATAACCGACCTTACTTATTCTTAGCTCAGTAACGTAATTAAACTGTGTTTACTTCTGATAGGTATTACAGTATGGGTAGAAAAAACGCTTGAGTGCGAGATGTTTAGTGTCAACCTAGTAAAATTATTATGTCTTCAGAAAATGTGCTAATTTTCAATATTATTTAAAGCGAACATTCAGGCTATGTTGATTTATAAAATGGGTATGGTTTAGTTTTGAATATTTAAAATTTAGAAGCTACCGTATGTATCCACAATTTGCGTGGAAATTATTTAAACTCTATATATAAAATTTTAAGCACGGTTCCATTTTACAGATCGACTCAAAAGAATCGTGTACAAATTACAACATATTTTTAAACATTTTCATTATATATATATATATATATATATATATATATATATATATATATATATATATATATATAATGAAAATGTTTAAAAAATATACTTCTAGTCAATAGTGACATGTGTATGTGCTTCGAAAACTATTTTTATAACATTACATGTTATAAAAATCGTTTATATATCGTATCGTATCGTATAAATCATATATTATATATATATATATATATATATATATATATATATATATATATATATACATAATAACTGTAATGTTATAAAAAATAGTTTGTAAGCATATATACATGTTATTGACTAGAAACTATTTACAACAATTATAATTAATGTTGATAATCGTATTTGAAAACACTATATTTAAAATGGGGTATAGTAGTTAAAAAAGTATCTAATATAACAACGGGAGTATTAACATAATGTTAACAAATATATTGGTTCGAACTACTTGTCTTCTTCTGAGCTAATTCTTTTCAAACAGATCTGTGGATATATGGCTCGCAATGTGCAAAAGATTAGCTTCTGACGCTTTCAAATAGAAAAAATCTAGAACAATTATCTTTACTTTTCTGATGTGATCAAACACTTATCAAAGGCGTTAATTCGTTTTGAATAATTTGAAGTCATAGGATTATTTTAAAAGATAATTATACCAAAATACTGTATAGAACCCATTTATGTAAATTATGTATTTAGTAGGCCTAATGAAGGAAAAACCAGGGATAGGCTACTAAGGTGGCCGTGTAAGCTGTAGAGATGTGAACTCTTGCTTGTCTGGAAATAACCTAAGATACCGGATGGGTAGTGTTGAGCTTGAAAACTACCAATGAGGGTTAGATAGTTTATCTCCACTCCCCTTATCCCCCGCCAATTATAATAACGTAATATTTCTTATCTGTGTTACTTAAGTTTTCAACGAAGCGCGCTTATTAATTATGCGGCATGTTACACTACTATAAACACACTATTTTTTTATCAAGAATACGATCTTGATTTTATTTGATGAACGTGATTAGATGATTTATTAGTTATTACATCAAAATAGCAACTAAATTGACGTCAAGTAATTTGGCCAACAATTAAGAACCTTCTTTTTGAATAGAAGTGCAGACATATCTTGGTTTATAGAGGTCAGAGATAGCTCAGTGGAGGAATGTAATGTAGAAATATATTTATACTTATTTCCTTGTCTATCAGAACTATTTAAAATAATATTTTAATAAAAACTACATTAATTATCAGATTGAGTATTAAAAGAGGGAAGGGGAGAAGGGAAACTAAGAATGTAAATGAATGACGACCTGAAGCGAGGAAGAAGAATAGGTCGCAGGATATAAACAAGGAGGTTGATGATAATACAAGATGGAGGACGCAAATGGGATAAAATACTATAAAAATAAATAAGACAACGTGACATGACACAAAGCAATTTTATGCTTTGGGTTGGGGAGATTAAAGAAGATTTTATTCAAAGAGTGTGTTAAAGTCAGTTTAGGTGTAATAACTTTTCATCCTATTTTATTTATGATCATTTTATTTGCCAAGCTAATTTTTTTAAATGGATATTTTTGTTATAAATGTGCTCCTAAAACGAATATACTACTTAAATTATTGTATGGCATTAGGAACTCGAAAGTTCATTGCTGCACTTACAAAAGTACGCCACCTATCCCTATCTTGAGCTAGTTCTACCCAATCCAACTCATTACACCCTATCCCTATATGGAGCTAGTTCTATCCAGTCCACCTCATTACACCATATCCCTATATGGAGCTAGTTGTATCCAGTCCACCTCATTACACCATAACCCTATCTTGAGCTAGTTCTCTCCAGTCCACCTCATTACACCATATCCCTATATGGAGCTAGTTTATATCCAGTCCACCTCATTTAAACCCAATCTCTTTCAGGTCCATTCTAATGTTATCCTCCCATCTGCGACTAGGTCTTCCCAATGGTCTCTTCCCTCGTTGCCTGTCAATACCCTGAACATGTTTCTTAGATGATCCCATTAGCGCTGAAAGTCCTGCCTGCAGTAACCCACGAGATTTGACTACTCCAACAATGCAGGGTGATTAGTAAAGATCATCTTCTTGGGAGGTCTGTGTTCGAAGCCCCCAGGTTGTCGAGTCACTGGCATACTAATTTACCTATTATTTTCTGTTAAGTTATAACCTTAATTAAACCTAGTATCTCTATCTCAAGTATTAAAACATTGGTAAAGTCTTTAAATTATAATATTAATAACTCTAATCTAGTCAATTTGCTAATTAAAACTTTTCATTGCTTTTCAGTTAATCATTTAATCTCTACTACTTAATAGTGTTTTGCACAGATATACATTTTTACTATTTTATGCTATTTAATTTTTGAGCTTTATTACTTAACAATTCCAATGATGATCTTTGGAAATGTTATTTATTGCACCTGTTTTATTTAACCTAATTTTTAAATATAATAGTTTCTCTTTGAATAAATTATTTCATATATATTCCAAGTACGTTCCTGATATTATATATTTATATCAGGAACGTACTTGGATGCAACAGCTAATTAGATTAATTGGTACAACTTCTTTGGTCAAATTTAACAATATAAATTAAGAAACATAACAGGGACATAATTTATTCAAAGAGAAACTATTATATCTAAAAATTAGGTGAAATAAAACAGGTGCAATAAATAACATTTCCAAAGATCATCATTGGGATTGTTATGTAATAAAGTTTCAAAAATTAATTAGCATAAAATAAGTAAAAATGTCAATCTGTGCAAAACACTATTAAGTAGTAGAAATTAAAGGATTAAAGAATTATTTATATACATAAACACACACACAGTTAGGTATTCGTGGCACCACAAGCACCTATCCGATTAAAACCTTCCTTCTATTAAAAATGAAACAATGAAAATTGATGTACATTGATACAGCTTTAGATCATTTCAAAACAAAACCTGTATTAAGAACATTTTTTTGAAAGTATTATAAATAATTATTTTTTCTTAGCATAGCGTCTTACTAACCGTCCGAGCTTTTTGCTTATGTACTAATTACGCTTATGGGATAGGTATGAGGAAGGTTTAATTTCAAGGAAGTGCGCCCAAATTTGCATGATGAGAGAGAGTGTAAACTCGTTTAGGGAAAACCAACCTCAATGCACCCAACTGGGATCAAACTCCGATCTCCTCGTTCTCGGCAGTCTAGTCTATTGTAAGAGTAGCACCCTATACCATGCAGCCACCAAATCAATAAGCAGAACCATTAGTAGTCTATATGTTTTTAAGAAAACCCCCTTGGTTTCTCATAAATGAGATTCACTTTAAGCTATGTTAGCAAAAAACAACATCCAAAACTAACAAGTGGGCGATATTAAGCAGCTATTAGATTTTATATTACATTCAATGTTTCGGAATAAGAATAGTAAACGATGATCTTTCTTCCTGAAAAAAAACCCCTTAAATTTGTATAGTAAAGTAACTAAAAGTGAGTTTTTTTTTAAAGCTACTTCAAGTAAATAACAAAAAGAAAAGTGACTAAAAGTGAGAAAAGTGAACCACTGGCATCGCTGCATTACGTAAGTGTGTTACGCCAACATTATTGTATGGATGTGAACATGTGTTTGTCAGGAGAAACACCAGAGAAAGGTGAATGTGTTTGTCAGGAGAAACACCAGAGCAAGGTGAATGTGTTTGTCAGGTGAAACACCAGAGCAGGTGAATGTGTTTGTCAGGAGAAACACCAGAGCAAGGTGAATGTGTTTGTCAGGAGAAACACCAGAGCAAGGTGAATGTGTTTGTCAGGAGAAACACCAGAGCAAGGTGAATGTGTTTGTCAGGTGAAACACCAGAGCAAGGTGAATGTGTTGGGAAATACACCTGACAAGGGAATGTTTTGTCAGGCAAAGCAACTCTAACCAATGAGTTTCAGGAACACCAGTGCCAGGTGAAATTTTTGTCATAACAAGGCAAGGTGGATGGTTTGAGGAAAACTACCAGTGAAGGGAATTGATTTGTCAGGAGAAACACCAGAGCAAGGTGAATGTGTTTGTCAGGTGAAACACCAGAGCAAGGTGAATGTGTTTGTCAGGAGAAACACCAGAGCAAGGTGAATGTGTTTGTCAGGTGAAACACCAGAGCAAGGTGAATGTGTTTGTCAGGTGAAACACCAGAGCAAGGTGAATGTGTTTGTCAGGAGAAACACCAGAGCAAGGTGAATGTGTTTGTCAGGTGAAACACCAGAGCAAGGTGAATGTGTTTGTCAGGTGAAACACCAGAGCAAGGTGAATGTGTTTGTCAGGAGAAACACCAGAGCAAGGTGAATGTGTTTGTCAGGAGAAACACCAGAGCAAGGTGAATGTGTTTGTCAGGAGAAACACCAGAGCAAGGTGAATGTGTTTGTCAGGAGAAACACCAGAGCAAGGTGAATGTGTTTGTCAGGTGAAACACCAGAGCAAGGTGAATGTGTTTGTCAGGAGAAACACCAGAGCAAGGTGAATGTGTAAGAAATGACACCTCGACACGGGAATCGAACCTAAAATTTTTGGCTTAATACGCAATGCTCTAACCACTGAGCTATCCAGGAATCGTCCCGTGCCCAGGGTCATTCTTCGCTCATACTTTAAGGCAGAGTCTGTGATGGATTTGAGGAAATCAATGGCTACCAATGTGACAGCAATTGATCACGTGCTATCAGATAACGCAGCCTCCCTCGACTCGGTAAAAGAAGTGAAGAATGAATGACCTGGGCACGGGACTATTCCTGGATAGTTCAGTGGTTAGAGTATTGGCGTAAGTCAAAGGTCTTGAGTTCTATTCCCGTGTCCAGGTGTTATTTTCCAATTTAAAGAATATTATATTTATAAGTGGCTCTAACCGTAACTAACATAATAACTTCACTATTTAATCCATTACAAATATAATTATATTAATATATTACATATTTTTATATACGAGTAAACTAGCAATGGTATATATATATATATATATATATATATATATATATATATATATATATATATATATATATATATATATATATATAAAATAAGCAATGGAAAATATACCATTTGCTTTTCATCAGCATTTATATAAATTTGTATATATTAACATTTTACTAGTAAATATTTATATGTTATTATTATAAATGAAATATTGCTTATTTGAATCAAGCTATTAATAAATAAAAAGTATAATTCAAAATAAGGTGAAAGTTTGTTGTCGGGCGTCTAACTTTGGGCAAAAGGTCACACACAAATTATTGACTCGCTGCTCCTAGAAATAGACTGAATACTCCACCTCACACACAATGTCACGGGTGACAAATGATGCTACATCAACTGAAATACTCAACACAGCAACACCAAATGGTCCCTTAATAGCAGTGCCTTTGTGTAAATATACATTTTAATTCTGCAAATGAATACTAACTTATTATATTTAATGTGAAGTCAGTCATCCGTCATGTGATGTACGTATTATTTATTTTGTTCGTAGAGCTTGTAAGTTTTCATTTATTTGAAACTTCAATCAAGAGTGTATCAAGGTAAGAGGATTCGCATCTTTCATTACATTGATCAAAATAAACTCTGCCATACTCTGGGTAGATGTACACTTCAAGCTCGGCATTTAAGACATTGTAAAAAAAACATAATATTTACTATATATTCTGAAAACATATTTAGTCAGCGAATTAATTTAAATGCCCATACAGTGTTAACTTTTTATAAAAACACGAAAAGCGTGTATCAAAAATAGCTAAACATTTTAATTTATTTGTTGTAATGTATTAATTTACTCCCTCCCCCTCTCCCCCCCAGTAAAAATACAGACATAATTATTCTTATTGTGAGTGTAGCTAAACGAAAATAGTTGACCTTACTGATGATGATGATACATTTGTCTTGGTAAACAGGGCTTTAATCTCAACTAGATCAAGTTAATATTTTTTATTTTATATTTTGTGGTATTCATTAACCTACTCACGCACGCACATCTTGCCGGAACCATAATAGTCGTTTTTGCCATAGTATGAAAGTTTTATATCTATCTCCAAGTATTAGTCATCGCGGTGATAATGAAATCAACCGTGAGGTCAGTGGCGCAGCAATAGCATGGCTACCTGTGACGGCCGGACTAAGTTAGAATATTCACCTGGTGCACTAGGTGGTTTTATACATACATCTTATCACAGGTCTTCCAGACCTCTCTCAATCACAATGAGGTACATTTTTCCTGGCCTTAAACTATCCTCCTCACCACTTCATATTAAATTAATCCTTTAATATATATGTATTGTATTTAACATTCACTTTCTGAACCGACTGATTATATCAACATAAGAGAATTTCTATGAGCGATGGTGAAAGGACCTACCAATTCTGCCAGAAATGCATTTTCACGTATATTTCAGGGTTCTTTTACATGACACAATAAAACGTGGTACTGAAGGATTTACTTCCCCCTCCGATGGAAGTTGTGTTTAGGATGTATATCGTAAAAGAAAAATCCATTGACCCCGGCTGGGTTTAAACACATGAATATCGGACCCTGAGGTTAGCACCGAGGTCGACAAGCCTTTAATAACCCAGGCGATAAAACGTAACAATAAAAACCACGAGGAAATCCTTTAAGTTCAGATTAATCTATCTACAAGCGAGGCCCTGTTGCTTTTGACAGATGGTGCTTATGTTGGTTGACCTCAGCAAACAAAATACTTAGAGTTATATCGCTAGCACCAAAGCGTCATATATATGTATATACATGTATAAGTATTATTCTTTAAATGTAATATTCCTACTGTGGGCATTAACAAAAAAGACTCCGTAATTTAAAGCCATAGCAAGTGGTGGTACTACTGCTTAATTACATCAGTACGCTTGAAAGTTTTATGGATGAATGGCACACTAAACAGGGATTACGTGTTTGTTTGGACTTATAATCTTACAAAAATACAACACTTTAATTGATTCATCCCGTCTTTATACTCGTAATTATTTTTCTAAGATTTTATAAGCGGAAAATATCTAGTTGCAGCATTAATTCTCAGTGCCTTCTCAAAATTAGGTTTCATATATTCAGTTTTTAGCCGTTTTGTAAAATGTGTTTTTCAAATGATACAATTTGTTTGTACTAAAACGAAGTTTATATACTTAACTACAATGATATTATTATATAAATAAATAAATGTAAATAGCTAACAAACTGTTCAAAGGTAAATGTGTCATATCACCTTCAAACTCTTCCGGGCAAGCTCACTTAGAAAACAACTCTTAAATAAGGTGTGACATGTAGAATATTAAATATTTTTGTAGGTGAGATAAACTATGAAAATAATAAAACAATATCAAAAAATTTGTTTAGATTTCATAAACATGTATAGACTTTTAATTAATTTTTTTAAGAACAAAATAACAAAGTTTAGGTTACTATGTATATTGAGCTATTTACATTCTGAAACAAAGGTAAAAAAGGTTAATCTACCAATATATCGCCAAGACGCATCTCTAAATATATTGTATACGCTCATAAACCTTAATTACAACAAAACACAGCGAGCACGGTGCAAGAAGGGATCAAGTCATGTTCAATATCACAAAACACCTACAGTTACTACAGTGGTTGTTTGGCAGGCATGGTTATTAGCAAAGGATTATTTTAGAACTACTATTTTGGAAATACTCGAATGATAATAATCAACCAACAGTAAACCATTTTATGTGAAGGGGACTACCTTGTAAAACTTGAGAAGTGCTATCAGCGCAACTCCTAAGAAACGTCCATATATTGAACTATCTGGACTGTTTAACCGACACTGAGATAGAGTTGCGGTGTTGTCATATCTGTCAAGTTTATCTGAAAGAGTGAAGGGGGAGGGAGCTAATCTGTTGTTTACATGGATTAAGTTTCTTGGAAGGGAAATGCGGCTTTTATCAAAGACCACACACTGCAGAAATCTGCTGCTTTATTTTTAGGTTGAACTCAAATAATTGGTGGTATGGTTTTCTTAATGGAAGAAAAATGTGTCATTCAACTTTCTCGTATTAGACTGGTTTGCTGGTGACGAGATCGGGGTTCAAATCCCAGTAGTGTACTGAGTTTTATTTCTCTTAAAACGGTTCAAAACACGCAATTTATATTTATTTATTTTTAGCAGCACGTCTTACTACCAGTTTGGGCTTAACGCTTATTTACTAATTTACTCTTATAGTTAGGCATCGAGAAGGTTAAATTAAGAGGATATGCATCCGCATTTTCGTGGAGTGAGAGCGGATAACTATTTAGGGCAAACCACTTGACTGGAATCGAACCGTGATCTCCCCATCTTCAGTATGTCAGTTGAACACGGCGGGTAACACACACTATTAGACTGGATTGCTGGTGGTGGGAAGATTGAGGTTCAAATCCCAGTCGGGTGTAACAAGGGTATTTTTCTTTAAAATGGTTCCTCACTCTCAATCTACGTAAATGTAGGTACATTCAATCTAACATGTCACCTTCCTCATTCCTGGTTCATTAGGGTAAATTGACGTATGTGTATAACTCAAACGGGTAGTAAGTCACAATGAAGAAAAAAAACTATTGTGAGGACTACCAAAAGTGTCGACAAACTTTATTAGTGTCGGGCGAGGTAGTTTGTAAAAAAAATATTTTGAAGAGTTTTTAGTGGATTGACTCCAAGCCAGTGGAAAATATTTAAAAATGGAATGCCACTAAAAGCTATTTGGGGTGTCCCTTAAGCATTTAGAAATAATAATAGATTTTTATAGAATCTTTTTGAAGTTTGATGCAAACCATCTTTCACCTTCACACCTTCAAATTCAAGTATATCATAGGGAAGTTTATCTAACTGGAGGAAGGCACATTTCGATGGAGGGGGGGGGGGAAGAAAAATGTGGTAACACCCCACCCTATTAACCCTCCTCCTTCCCATTTCACCCTCAATGAGTAACACTGGATATAAAATTATCAACCGACACACCCACAACGTAGAATGTAGATAATTTCCTCAGCGCCTGACAACCCAATAAATGAGGGGGAAGGACAGTGTCTAAGAGTCACAATGATTGCTTGGTTTTATTTAAAAGATTCATGCGTCACTTTGGATAGAAAATATAAAAATCCAACTGATAATAACAGTAATAATAATAATGGTAATAGAAATGTCTTATCAATTGACATAAAAGTATTTTTTTATTTTTTAACCTTTTCTTTCATGGACATATAAAATTGGGGGTCAGATGTATGGACACCCCTTGAAAATTGTTAGAGCCCTTAAAAGTAAGGGGGAAGTGGGGATGAGATATACGTATACATTATAAATAAGAAATTGTGTTTTTACTTTTCATTCTTGTATTACATAAGCCAGATACTAATTATTAATGTTATCATTATTATTTAATATAATCTTAGAGATATTCATAGAGAAATTCCTATTGTAAAACTAGCTTGACCAACATTAGCTAGTAACATGTACAAAGGTGTAACTATGCAGTAATGGACCCATTGTGGGTTCCCCCAAGAAATATAAGACCCCACCCTCCCCAAATCTTATGCACAATTGTAGATTATAAAACATATTTTGACATTTATTATTGGTATCCTTTTATAATACGTAATATAGAGTAATTAAGTTGAATTTAGAGGAAGTGCACCCACATTTACTTGGAAAGATAAGAGTGTAAACCCTTTGAGGAAAACCCACCTTAAGTGCATTACTATATAGCAATATAAGTTAATAAAATTGTTGCTGAAAAGTTTCAATATAATTTATAAAAACTTAATTTGAATTAAATAAAACAATATTAATAAATATTATAAACAAATCTATAATTAATTATCAATATTAAAACTTATAGAGAAGCTAAACAAACATTGATCTCAGTGAAATTGTCTACATTTCCTCCAAGGACAAGTTACGGGCAGTAGCTCAACATACAACATAGCTAATCTCTGCATCTCCTTGATTCATGTGCACCTTAAATAAAAAATGAAAATGATCTTCAGTTTTCTATTGATTTTACAGATAAATAATATGTTCAGACAATTTTTGTACAGCATAAATTATGCGCAATAAAGTGACTATTGAGTAATTTTTGATTGAATAATTAGATCTTTACGAAACAAAAATAGACTTAAAAGACAACGTTATCATCTCTTACATAATTAATTTTGGGCGGGTGAACCTGCGTGGTGAGCCCTATTTGGGCGGGGGCCTGCGGCATTTTGCCACCACTCTATAGTTACACAACTGATCATGTAACTATCAAGAATTTCAAACTCTTTTAACCTATTTTCTATTAATTATAACCTATTATCAAATATAGCTTTATCCGTTTAAACATATTTTAATATGTATACACCCGATTTGTTGACCAAGTGGTCTAACGCGCTACTCTCGCAGTAGACTAGACTGCATATGACGGGGAGATCAAGGTTCGAATCTCGGTCGGCTGTACTGAGGTTGGTTTTTTCAAACTGGTTTTGCCCGCTCCCTCCCCACAAATGCGGTTACACTTCCTATGGATATATCCTTCTTGATCCCTAAAGCCATTAGCTTAATTGTTGAAAAACAAAATCTATTCAAAAAGTATCTGTTTATTTGACAATAATTTGAATCTGAGCATTTTCCTACTGAAAGAAAATATTTTGACTGAACTATGTACATAGTATTATATTTATGTATATAATTTAAATAAAAAATATACTATTATTAAATACATATTATATATACATACATGTATACATATATAAATATATTCAAATTTGAAGAGATCATATAAAACAATTTTCTGCAAAAAGAAACATTTCATTTTTAAAAATTGATAATTTGTATGGAATAAATATTACATAGTTAACCTTTATTGCCTTTACTACAAAACCTACAAACACTTACTCTAAAAATAAATATTTAAAATTACAATAAAACACATAGAAATAAACTGCAAGAAAAGGTTTTTCACCCAGTTGTATGGAAAATATCTATCTATCAATTATGACCAAATATGATAGGCTTACACACAAGTTTTACATTGAAGTAGGATAATTTTATAATCTATGTGTCTCTTATCAATTACTTTTGGGTCAGGGGTGTTCATAATATCTACACATAACTGGATATTTTATAATTTTTACTACACACAGTATATAATAATACATCCATTCTACAACTTAATACATTCAAAGTACTTCATCAAAACTTCTGCAATGAACACACTTAAAATTATGTTTTTAACTTTTATTCATCAGGGACCTGTGCTACAAATTTCGGTTGATTTTTCCTCGTGATTTCTCATTCCCTCCACGCAAATGTAGGAACACTTTCTCTAAATTACTGTATTTAATATCCACCCTACTTCATTATTGTAGAGTTACGAATAACATTTAAGGTAAAAAGATGAGAAGAATTTCTAATATCACAATAACAAAAAAATGACATGGAAATAATCTTTACAGTGCACACACACTCTTATATGTGTTGAGTAACATCCTCATCTTAGCATTTGTGTTCCCCCCTCCCCTTCCTCTCTAAAGCTTATATTATTTCTATTTCTTTGACTTGGCATGCTATGGCAGCCAAGGAGTGCAAGTAGGTAAGAATTATATTTATGATTAATTTATTGTGCCAAATAATAATTGTAAAAATGAAATATGGAACTGTGTTAATTTTATTAATTACAAAAGAGTGGTGGTCAAGGCCTGTCCACTAGTGCCCTCACTCCCCATTCATTATCTACCTTTACAGTTGATAGCAATATAGTTTCAAGACATCTATCTATTGTGACAAATGTATTTCTTGTAAAATTGCCAATAATCAATAGTGATCTAGATAGCCCTGTGTTATCAATACAAATTATTAACTGTTTACAGATCAGATCACCAAAGGTAGGGCCAAGTATTTGATTGGTACACCTGAGTTAACCGAGCACATGTGGGTTATACGCCGATATACTAACTAAGCCAATGTGTTAGAGAAGAGTAAGGTTGCTTTTGATGACATACACTCACATTTGCGTGGAGGGTGAGTGGAACTGGGATCGAACCCCAATACCCGTTCTAGGCAGTCCACTTTATTGTGAGAGTAGTGCCTTAGATTATGTGATCACCAAAGCGAGTCCCGTAATTATATTAATTAGGTATTCTACGCACATGATTTAAAATTAATGGATGAATTCTAAATTAGAGTATTAAAATGGTTATTTTCATGCAGAAACGAGAGTAAATTCAAAACATCTATTTTTTCCCCCAACTCACAAGAGCAGAACATTTATTTTCTTCAATATCTATTTACAGAAACGGCTTTCATCGCAAAACACATCGTATTCACACAACTTATTTCATAAATGAACTTAGTCGAGTTGATATTGTTCCTGCGAACATCTGTGGATCACAGTACAACGCTTGGCATCACTGCCTTGAGTATTTACGAGAGGCTCATCTTGTTCAACATTACACCGATAGCACCCCAACATTCTTTTAAATTAAAATAAAATTGTACCATTTTAGTTTGGTTTAGAACAATAAGAATGTTAAAAAATAAAAATATAATTATTCTCAATCATATTTACTAGGTTTATGCTTTGTCTGCAGATTAAAAAACCACAACAGTAAACCAATAAAATATTATCATGTAAAAATCAATTAAATAAAGCTGCCTACAAATATTTAACTTTTAATTGGCGTTAAATTGTACTAAATGATAGATAATTTTTTTATTGTAATATAATGAAAACAGCTTTAGTCTAAGCCTTTCCACATTTCACTGAGAATCCCAATTTGTTTTATACAGTGTTCTTTAGAATAAAACATAAACCATGTAAGTGAATTGATATTTACAGTAGTAAAAATCTTTTTCAAATGTGTACAATAGTTTTCTTAGTAATCAGGTACAGAGAAATCGCCTTAGAAACAGGCTGCACTCATCTCTCATGGTGATCCATCCCCTTAAATACTAAGGATAATATTAGTTAGAAGTGAGAATGAGAACTATAAGGAACGTACTTTGTAGATGACAATTGGTTAAGTAGTTGTTACACTTCTGAGTCGATTAACATACAAGTCATGAAAAAGAATCTTACACCGTTTAGACTTCTTAATTACATCCATTCTCTTATATTTAATAAACTTATAATATCGATTAAATTAAAACAACATGGATTGATCTGGTAGACACTTCTGCTAATTATCAATTATCTAATTAATTATCTCTTTTGTTAATATAGTTTGTAACACATTGACCTGATAATAAGCTCTAAACAATAACATATTTTAATCGTGTATGCTATGTTATTATGAAAATTTTAATTTCAATTTTAACATGTTTCTAATGTAGTTCAACTTTAATATGTTTACATTGTGTATCAGTCATTGTCATTTATTTACTAGATTTTTATTAAATTATCATTCTTTTAATAATTCAATATCAACTTATTGTTAATCAAATTTTATTACTCTTGTCATTTGTTGTAACTGCATAATTGCCCTTGTTGAATGTTCTTAGATTAAATTAAATTGATCTCGTGTGACAATAACTTGTAACAACACTCCTGTTCAGTTTAACTATTTACAACTTCTGTTTTTGATAAATTTCTCAAAAATAATTCTAATAATTTCTTTTTATGAATCTGGTTCAACTACTGGTTTTTCCTATTTTTCTTTTTAATAAAGTTGCTCTTGATCAATTTCTAGGAGACACTTAGGTGAATAATTTATGTATTTACATGTGATTAAATTCCTGACATATCAATTTTAGCCTTGAATAATTAATTATTTATTACTTCCATCAATTCATATTGTTAATTGACTTAGCATATACATTTTATGCTTTAACAATCTCCCTTTTTATTAAGCCCCCTTGTTTTCTTTTTCATTACTTGTATGTTAATTGACTCAGAAGTGTAACAACTAATTAACCACTTGTCATTATACCAAGTACGTTCCTTATAATTCCCATTATGGATAATGGCGTCCATCATGACGATCCCCAAGCACTTATTTGAGAATGGTATTTTATAGCGCATAAATAAGTCAATAATTTGAGAAATATTGCCTCATTGCCTCATGCTATCCTCATCCTTTATAGGTGTGGGTTCTTAGATAAAGTACGTTGAACTGGTATCTCAGGAGGCACTAATTGGGCACATACTCTAGTGTGCCCTCAGACCAAGGTATCAAGTTTCATATGTATGAGAAGGGGTTGAATCTCGGTCAAGTGCGTGGAAGTATGTTCCACTAAATTGTTTCTCACGCTCTCTTCGCTCAAATGCAGATAGCCCAAACAGGTAGTGAGAAGTAGAGGACGGGAAATAATATAGGTTCGGTACTAATTGATGTTCTTCATTTATCGTCGCTTCACTCGGGACTTTGAGAGATCATCCAGCCAACCAATAGCTAGTTAAAGAATACTGTACAAACGACGTGCGATTAGCTATAAAAATAGTGTTGAGAAACATCTCACGTACGTATCCTTATACATGTTACCTTGATTGATTACACTGTGTTGTTATATTATAGCCTATACCATAGAATAACTAAGCAAAGTAAGATGAAGGGTGAACGAAGGGTACTTTGTGGTATCTACGCCATACTTACCTTTCTAGAGCCAGCCCACAGTACCGACAAAAACAAGATACCCAGTCCCAAATTAAATCAGTCTGTGGCAATGTATGACGAGTCAACAGCGACCAAATGTGAACATGAACTTCGTGTTACAATCAAGCCCTGCCAGTAATTCTAGACATTGCTTTGTCGTTGTTCCGGTGAAAGAAATCCTGGTACACGGTTTGGTAAACAACATTTTGGATTCCATTCCCACGAGGAGCACGACTAAAACCAGCCTACAGAAAGATTGAGTGCCGATATAGTCACAAGGGGGTAGGGGACACATAGTAACACGAGATTCACCATTCTTGCTCATCGGGCTAGAAAACATACCATGAGCTAGTGAATCATGCCGCGGAGAAAATGAGAGCGCGATGCAGATTGAAAGTCAAAACACTTTTAATGAGGAAGGACGGGGTGGGGCGGGCGATTTTCAGCCCATGGGTTTGGGTTTTTTTTTTACTGTGTGTGAGAAGGAAAGAAATGGATTCTAAATCTACGTAGCATCCATTTTACATGTGTGCCTAGATCTCATTTACATGTGTGCCTAGATCTCATTAACATGATTATAGTTGAAACGTTGAAAATATTACGTGCGGCTCGGTTCATAAAGGGATATTTATCACCCATGGTGATAGTGATTATATATTATAGATACTAGATATGAAAGTGTGTTTCAGTGATCAGAAAAATTATTAAATTGGGTATATTTTCGTTCTACTAGTAGGCAAGACGTTTCATTACAGGAATCTGGCGTTTGATAAAATACAAAAATTACATTTTACAAAAATTTAAAACGAAATTAGCATTTGATTTTTATCTTTAACGAACAGTGTCAATGGATAGAATTCTTTCAGTACAAGAAATTAAAATTTAAAGTATATTTATAGTGGAGTGTGGATTTTTCTAAAACTCTTTGGTTTAGAGAATATATTTTTTATAAATTGTTTGTACAAGGTGGGGATATAGGTGCGTTTACCATAATTTATTGAGGCCAGATCTGGACAGAGGTATTTTCGGGGTGTCTGGGGGATCCGGGGGCCCTCCCTCAGAAAATATTTTGAAAATTAAGCACTGAAATCTGCGTTTTTAGCTATCCTGATACGTGAAAAAGTTATCAAACTTAGCTTGATTTATATGCTTTTTAAATTACAAAATAAGTATTATGGGGTTAATAAATTACAAATTTATTATAATTAAACCTTTTTAATACATTATCACTTAAATTCCATGAAATATTTACATACAGTAGATAACATAAGTGTTCATATTATATTCTGAACTTTTCAAGTACTTTATTCATGCTCAAAGTTTTGATTACAATGTTCTGGGTCCAGGGACAGGTTCTTCAATTTTCCTCGATTCATACTTTTCAGATGAACTGACCTTCCTCAGAAAAGACTTGTCATTTTTGATGTGGTCGTGGAATTCTGAACATGTCATAACAGAATTTGCTTTAATATAAAGAAGATCTCTTATAACTGACAAAGATAATCTTCCTCTTTCAGCCGTCCAAACAGACCCCATCATTGAAAAAATACGATCAGCTAGAGCCGAAGTACCAGGTAGACACGTAGCAATATCTACTATTTTGAAAATATTCACAAAGGAGACATTGCTTCTAGAAAATGCTTCAAATACTTGTTTCCATTTCTCTTGAGTTTTGGGGGTTTCATCTTTTGGTAGGGAATCCCATTCCGGTTTCAGATTTTTCAGAATTTGGATTAGTGACGAACGCTCATCAAATAGTTCATCCACATTGATGGAATCCGGAATAACGCTGGCTACAGTTAAAGCACTGTCTTCCATCTCATCTCAGGCAGGGTCATGTTGTAGCGTTAACCAATTAAAGTGGTTAGCCTTGTCAAAGCTTTTTTCCCAAAGTTTCAAGTAGCCTATCCCAGCTTTGTAAAAACATTCTACACTTTTCAGAAAGTTTTCTTCCTTTTTATCATCAACGGCTTCTTCATTTTTTAACTTCCTGTGTAACTGCTTTGCTGCAAACGGGATAAAGTTAGTTGCCTTCCTTTCTTTCAGTTTGACAACTAATTCTTCATACACTTTTGTCGCTTCTGTAGCAGTAATGTAATCAGACTCAACTTTAAGAATTGCCATTTGAAACATTTGAAGGCCTCCATGCACAAATGTTAAATAAAGCTCATTTACTGGATCTTCAGAAAAATGCAAGTAACGATGCAGGGCAGTTTTCAATTGAGAAGAAATACGACTTCAAGGGCTCGAACAAAATCAGTATCCTTTCTACTGAAGGCTTTAAGCTCAAAAATCTTGTGTTTCCATGTGAAAGGATTCTTTTATACTCTACTTCTGCGGATTCACAAAACTCTTTTAATGTGGTCACTCTGACAGTATACTGATAAAAGAATTTGTACACTTTGACAACAATCGACCTCAACATCAACGGGCAGGCCATCACAAGCAGTCTGCACTGTTTTGTGCAAAATATGAGCAGAGCATCCAATGCCAAGAATTGGTCTTGACAGAGCCTTTTGCAGTTTTCGAAAAATATTTTCTTGTCCATGCCTTTTAACACTACCAAAGTTGGTATTAGTGTTATCAGCACACAGACAAACGACTTTGGAATCAATAGAGAACTTTTTGATACATTTTAAAGATGTTCTACTAAAATATGAGAGGTTTCACCCGGAAGTTCATAAAAAAATAACAGTTTTACGTTAATACCTTCATTTTGGTTAAAATAACTTAACACATACAGGAGTCAATTTAACCTCTTTTTGTTTGAACAGTCAATTGTTAGCGTAAGAAAATTTGCATCCTTAAGATCTTTGAGCCGTTTATCAAATATGAAGGAGATATTACATTTACAATAACTGCTTCGGTCTTAGTCCGAGCTCCCGAAAATTTGGGCTCAAAAAGCTATTTAATAAGTTTGGCAGTGCAATCAGACTTTTGAAACTAAGTCCGTGCATTGCGGTATGGTAGGCAAAAGTTGCCTCTTTTGCCACACATTGCAACTCAGCATCTGTGACATCAGTGTTTTTAAAAAAAGTTTTAATACTTGCCTAGGATGCGCTTGATTAGCCTTCTTGTGTCTCTCACTCTGCAAGGGAGTTTCTATGCCCGTACCGTCCTCGATGCTCCACCGAAAATTCAGAGTTACACGTCAAACATCTCATGCGGTCATTTTGTTTTGAGACTGTCTCAGAAACTTGTATTCTTCTTTTAGTTTGTCATTAAAACACACTTGCGCGTTGGCATTTTGGAAAGTTATAATTACCTGCACACTAAAATTACAAACTGAACACTAATAGTATCAATACATCAGGAACATTAGGTACACAGCAAACGAGTTATTTTTAAACAAACTGACAAGTGATAAACAATATAAACAACTGATAGTCATCCGCTCTGTGGACTGCGACTGCGAGTGACCTTGAATTGGACGCAAAGACAGAATTCAGTGAGCGCGCAGTGCTGCAGTGTGACCAACCTAAGTGTTGTTGCACATTACCGATAATATCGGTGTCGGTGCCAGCGTCGATATCGGTGGTAGTGAGATTCCATGTAATCTTATGGCCCTGTTCACACGATGCCGACACGACAGCATTATCGTGACGACTACCGACTTGTCGGACAATGTCGGCGGCCCCCTTTACAAATACACCGATATCAGTGCGCAGAGCAGGTGGTCACTAGTCTGCATCTGTCATCTTGCATTGTTTGGTTTTGTCTTTGTGAGGTTAGGTGCTTGCGCGCTCGTTTCCTTCATTCTACTTTTTAGTAAAATGTCTAGTAAATTCAAGTATGACAATATGACCTTAATTGAATTAGTGGAGAGCAGAGCGTGTTTATGGGACTTTCTCTCCGGTTTTGGCGTCGTCTCCTCCGGAGATGAAGCAAACAAAAGAAACCTCCTATTCCACATGGGACCCGCCTCGGTGGCGTAGTTGGCTAACGCACTTGTCATGTTGAGCTCGACTGCCGAGGACGGGGAGATCGAGGCTCGAATCTCGTCGGGTGAACTGGGGGGGGGGTTCCTAAATGTTTTCCACTCTCCTCCACGCAAATGCGGGTTCACTTCCTCTTATTCAACCTTCCCAATTCCTAATCCATTAGCGTAATTAGTACTTAAAGCGTATAACCCGAACGGGTAGTAAGATGCGGTGCTAAATATTATAATATATATTCCTCATGGAAGCCATGTTGTTTGCTCGCCACTATCCACAAAACTGCCTATGCCTCTCAAGCACCGATAAAGATATTGTCGGTGTGTGTGCAACAACCCACGACGATATCAGTGATAACAACGATATTGGCGCCGGCGCCAACACCGATAATATCGGTACGTGTGCAACAGCACTAAGGTGCGGCGCGGAGTAAAATTCCCCAATTTGGCCACGTTTTCGGTTAATATTAGTAAAATCCGGACATTTCTCAGATCCGGACGCCAAACTGGACACGTGTTCCAAATCCGGACATATCCCTAGATATAGGGGCCGCGTAAAAGGTAAATGTTTTGGAGGTTTTTATAGCAAAGCTATTTTTAGTCAAAATAAATCAAATGTTGCTGCTATACAAACACAGAGTTTAATTTCCTTTACTTGGTGATATCAACAATTGTTGATTATCTGTCAAGGGTGTCCTGGAATTATTATTATTATTATTATTATTATTAGCACCGCGTATTACTACCTGTTCGGGTTATACGCACGTACGCTAATGTGTAATGGTAGGGTGACTGTGAGATGAAATGAAGGACCTACAGTTTAACGTGGAATCCGAACCACGGTGGAGGCCTGGGATTCCACACATTCACGTCCTGGAATTGATGACAGCTTTTTCTCTTCATTTAGAAAGTTAGTCATCTATTGCCGCCATGCTCATGATGGATATTCAAGAACTGTTGAGGTCGCCAAGTGAAGAAAATTAAATGCTATATTTGTACAGAAGCAATATTTGGTTTATTTGATCAAGAAGAGTTTTGCTATAAGAACTTCAAAGCCACTGACATTTTCTCGCGTTCCATAAATTCCCGCCTTGTGTGCGCTAAGAACAAACGACCCCCCTTTTCTTTCTCGGGTTTGTTCACTTTATTTACCCCGATAGGTTAAAGATGGGACGGATAAAGTTTAGAGAAAATGTAAACGCACTGTGTAGACTGTAGACGAAGGATAGAAACAATTTAGGAAAATTCCCGTGTGTCCGCCTGGACGGAATTCGAATCCCCACACCCTCTCACCACAAAACTCACCCAGAGAAACTATCACTTCTGTCTACGTACACAAAGAGCGAGTTTAGGTTAGTAAATGTCGAGCAAATTGGAGAGTTTATATTTAAACAAATATCTCTGTTTATTATGATATTTTTAAAACGATCATTTAACAGCTTCGGTCACTCACGTATTGTAATAGTCTTGTATGAGGAGGTTTAGAGAATATAAACTAATTTTGCGTTCAAAATCGATTATAGTTTACTGTATTAGTAGTAATATTTTATAAGTATCTATCTATTATCTACATTAAAATTAATAACTGCATATCACAAGACTTTAAGTATGAATATATCAAAATAGTTTGAGTTACTTTTGTAACTGTAAGATAATAGACTTCCATGCAAGTAGACTATTATTGTACTTTTTAAATAAGTAAAGAGCCTCACATTCGTCCTCTGTTTCGATAGGTGAAGCCAGTGTTTAGCTTTAAGAGGTATACGATGACACACACGGGTACTCCTGACAAGTAGTTGGCGATACCCGCATCAAGAAAACTAGTAATAGTTCGTCTTACCGATGTGACAGTGACCCTGCACATCAAGACTTGCTAGACTTCATGGACGACAATCTATATTTGTATTAAGACATTACATACAATCACGACGGATTAGTGATTAACTTTGGTAACATCTCTTTGATGAAGAAACAAATTTGCTCAAACAACAGTGTATCAATAGTCAAATAATATGCTGTCATTATTCCAAACACAGTACAAACAGAGAGAACATTCAAATGTATATTTTGATCGCAAATATGCTCAGTTTTACAAGGGCTGTCAATAATTTGTATTAGCCTGCTTCTCAAAGTTATAATTAATCTTTATAAATACAAAAATCGTTTTCGTAACTTTTTTTTTCGATTTTCAGAAAAGACCAAAATAAGTGTGAGCATATACACCATAAGAAAATAAAACCATTCTTAGCGCCAATTTTATTTACTAGTAGACATCAGGTCTAAGAATTATTACACGTATCTTTAAAAATTGTTACTTCTAGTCAGCTTATGTTAATCATTGTGTTGGCACGTGACCTCTGTAACTGCACATGGGCAACATCCACCCCTTAGCGAGACAGGACCAATAGCTAAGTGGTTGTGACGACATTGACGGCAACATCCACCCTTTAGCTAGGATTGGGTGCAATATGGAGTGTGTGGAACCTGGTTATGAGGGTCAAGGCTCGTTCACGTGCGAATATTGTCTTTCCCACTGCTCCCTTACTGCTCATTGGTGTTTCGACCAAAAATAACTTTAAAACCAAATCAAGAACTAGACCTCAAACTATTAATTAACCATTTAACCGAATGTATTAATACAAAATAGCTAAAACTTTTCGCATATAACTTAATTTTCTTTTATATTTTCTATAAATTATCAAGAATTAAAGTGAACAAAATCATAATTGGAGGCAAAAATATCACATCACTGTGATATAGTTATCCATTATGTTTATTTGTCATGCTTACTATATTTCGGATTCAAGACTCTTAGTTTAAATAGATGTTCAGACTTGAACTAGAAAATAAAGAGTGGATTCGATCCATTTTCAGTATTAATTACTACTATCCTATTAAGAACGGATCCTAAACGGTTTGAACGATAAAGCAGTGAGCGAACCAACTAATATATAATATGAAAATAATTTTAAGAAATGGACTAACAATAAACTTATTCTCGAGTTAAAATGATTACTTATATCTAAAATAGCAACATTGTTTTTTCCGCAATACTTCGTTAACTACTTCACGTCCTCCAATAAAACATTTCAGCGAGGTATCAAGGGGCGAGGCTCTCAATTATTCTCAACGTCAGCAGTAGTAATGAAATTGCTTCCAAAATATGTGAAATGTCTCCCTTCAAGAGAGCAACGCATAAAAGCGATAAGATGAAGGGGAGGGCATGACACCAGAAGTAAATTGGAAGATACCGACAAATCGTGTCTGAGATAGAGTGATACGTCGATACAGAGAAACAGGGAAAGAGATAATAAGGGTTGGAGGGTAGAGTGAATATAAGGGGAATAAAAGAGAACTTTATTCACCTCTTACAAGTTTCACGTGGAGAGTAGTGGAAGCGGAGCAAAGGATTTTGTTTCGATACGGTTCCTCGCAAAAAGACCTTCCTCAGCAGTTTGGAAAGGCAAACCATTCAATTACACCACGAACGAAACATTCCCCAGAAATTACCATCAAACGAATAATTTTAAAGGACGAGTACACTCACTTAAGAAACTATATATACCAATGAGGGATGAATCAATGCTTTAAAATAAGAATAATATTATTAAATAATTTTGTAGAAAATTCAATGTGTGAAATAGGACAACTTAAGTTTTATTTTTCTCATTGGTAAAAGTGAAATTTTGTCATGATAAAATAAGCGATAAGATTGTCTTACTAGATTATTATTATTATTATTTCTGTTTTTTAGACTCAAGGAGGCAAAGTTGTGGTGGTTTACACTCCTGACTGACTTGTGAGAACCGGAGTAAATACTAACTGGGTGTTCTCTCGTAACATTCACTTGAGGTATTCTGGTGTTGGTCATTAGAATTCACCCTTCTCACCACCGTTTCTTAAGATTACTTTTATTAGGGTGATTGATGTATTTAAAATGTACAATGGTAGTAAAGTGCATCAACAATAAACACACGTGGTATTATATCTTTGAACCTCCTGACCATCGTGCACTCCTGATCATTCAACAACAATAAACACACGTGGTATTATATCTTTGAACCTCCTGACCATCGTGCACTCCTGATCATTCAACAACAATAAACACACGTGGTATTATATCTTTGAACCTCCTGACCATCGTGTACTCCTGATCATTCATTCCTAGTAAGATTAATCTCCATTTGAAGTATTCAACAAAGATTGAACAAGAAAGAACCCCCTGGAGAGAAAGCAGTGGTAAGACCTACCTGGTGCTCTCCAAACTCGGTTCGCTATTTAGTGATAGTTCTAAAAACTACTCCATCTATTACAATAATTCATGCGCCAAGAGATGGTTACATCAGATGTCAAATTTGACGTACAAGGAATATATTGGGACATGTCACCAATGTTGCTTACTCTTCATATGTACTTCCTCTCCTAAAATATTATCATGGGGCATAACGCCCTTTAACTATTCGCCTTTAAATTTGAAGGTCCCGATCCACCTACAGGTTGAAGCTTTTCGATGTTAATGTTAAAACACAATGCAGTTGGCCAGTGCATTAAAGAGGTTGTTGTGCATGATTTGTTTTAAAAACATAATCCAAACTAATATTAAAACAATTAATTATTGTTTGCATTCGCCTGCTTGAACTTAATAATTTAGATTATTCTTATTTTATAAATAACTTACTCTAAGCTAACATTATTTTTTAAGTATTAATATAACTAGTTTTAGCGAACCAAATGAGTTTGTGATTATGTGGGCTCTGACTTTATGTATAGGAGTATCTATTAGCACAAAACTCAACCAATAGAAGTATCTATTAGCACAAAACTCAACCAATAGAAGTATCTATTAGCACAAAACTCAACCAATAGAAGTATCTATTAGCACAAAACTCAACCAATAGGAGTATCTATTAGCACAAAACTCAACCAATAGAAGTATCTGTTAGCACAAAACTCAACCAATAGAAGTATCTGTTGGCATAAAACGCAACCAATAGGAGTATCTATTAGTACCAAACTCAACCAATAGGAGTATCTATTAGCACAAAACTCAACCAATAGAAGTATCTGTTGGCATAAAACGCAACCAATAGGAGTATCTATTAGTACCAAATTCAACCAATAGGAGTATCTATTAGCACAAAACTCAACCAATAGAAGTATCTGTTGGCATAAAACGCAACCAATAGGAGTATCTATTAGTACCAAACTCAACCAATAGGAGTATCTATTAGCACAAAACTCAACCAATAGGAGTATCTATTAGCACAAAACTCAACCAATAGAAGTATCTGTTGGCATAAAACGCAACCAATAGGAGTATCTATTAGTACCAAACTCAACCAATAGGAGTATCTATTAGTACCAAACTCAACCAATAGGAGTATCTATTAGCACAAAACTCAACCAATAGAAGTATCTATTAGCACAAAACTCAACCAATAGAAGTATCTGTTGGCATAAAACGCAACCAATAGGAGTATCTATTAGTACCAAACTCAACCAATAGGAGTATCTATTAGCACAAAACTCAACCAATAGAAGTATCTGTTGGCATAAAACGCAACCAATAGGAGTATCTATTAGTACCAAACTCAACCAATAGGAGTATCTATTAGCACAAAACTCAACCAATAGAAGTATCTGTTGGCATAAAACGCAACCAATAGGAGTATCTATTAGTACCAAACTCAACCAATAGGAGTATCTATTAGCACAAAACTCAACCAATAGGAGTATCTATTAGCACAAAACTCAACCAATAGAAGTATCTGTTAGCACAAAACTCAACCAATAGAAGTATCTGTTGGCATAAAACGCAACCAATAGGAGTATCTATTAGTACCAAACTCAACCAATAGGAGTATCTATTAGCACAAAACTAAACCAATAGAAGTATCTGTTAGCACAAAACTCAACCAATAGAAGTATCTGTTGGCATAAAACGCAACCAATAGGAGTATCTATTAGTACCAAACTCAACCAATAGGAGTATCTATTAGCACAAAACTCAACCAATAGAAGTATCTGTTGGCATAAAACGCAACCAATAGGAGTATCTATTAGTACCAAATTCAACCAATAGGAGTATCTATTAGCACAAAACTCAACCAATAGAAGTATCTGTTGGCATAAAACGCAACCAATAGGAGTATCTATTAGTACCAAACTCAACCAATAGGAGTATCTATTAGCACAAAACTCAACCAATAGGAGTATCTATTAGCACAAAACTCAACCAAAGCTAAAAGCAATGTATAAACCGTATTCTATTTTTAAAATTTATTTCGATGGTTATTTAAAGCCAAAGATATTAAAGGGAAAACAATCAACTAAATAGTCCAATCTGAAGATTACACAACCTGGACAAATGTTGCACTTGAAGCAATCAGCTCCATTCCCTCCTTTCCTAAGCTGACTGAGGGTCCATCTTCTCACAACGCGTGTCCAAACAGGATTTCACGAGTGTTACACCGTGTATTCATACAACCTTGGATAATATTTGTAATGTAACTGATTTGCCCCTGAAAAGTATGTGAAAGCATTGACAATAATATCGTCTTAATTTTATAAACGTATCTTATTTCATTTAAATTATATAGTATATTAAATGGCGCTTAAAGCACTTCTTCTTCTAAGAAGGCAAAAGCCACTGAACAGTGACGTCACGCACGTGACACCAGTCAAGTCATTTTGACCATATAATATTTCAAATAATAACTTCCTCTTCTCGAAGGTTCGAAGAGAGATTTTAAAATGTAACTTGAGTCAGTTTCCGGCTCTCGAAGCTTCTAGTAAGACCAAGATGTTTTTGTCTTTTATTTTGTTTTTCTAAACTAAACCTTCTCGAAGCTTCCATGAGCAAGGAATATATACAAAGAATGGTGCAACGTAAAGGCAGTGGGTGTCCAGAACTGACAGAATTCACTTGGGGTCCAGCAACACCTGTCCGCGCTCATACAATAATAGGCCGCGTATATATTTCAACGACATGATCTATTTTCACATTAAATAAACAGATTCAGAAATAAAAAAACATGTCAAGAATAATAAGTGTTTATTAATTATAATTCTTCAATTGGCGTCCATCGAGGCAGTAAAATATCAGAACAACATAATTGGCGCACAACGAAGGGACCCGTAATTCCAGAACCTAAATATTATAGATCATATACTTGTTGAAAGAATATGAAATGGAAGTATTTCACTTCTAATAACATATTTATCTCTCCTACTCTGTCTTTTATTAAATATATCTTAATTGATTCGAGGTTTTAAAGTCAATTCGTGGATCAAAATAAGATGGTTTTTCAAACACACATCCAAGAAACTAACATCACCTTCCTCTGGAACATGCTCACAGATAATACATATACTGTCAATAATACCAAGAATTAAATCATCATCCAATAAATTGCTAGTCAGCTGACCTAGTCATTGAGAAAAGAAAAGAGAAAGTGTGAAATGATATTTCTTACTGACGACATAATGTAAAACCAAACAACATAGACCCTAAGTATCGTTCCGTTCCTTGCCATGCCTATAAGCAGTGTGATCGTTCACAGAACCTGAACAATTATGTTGTGTCCCTTCAACCATTTCATTCTCATCACTTTTAGTTACTACTACTATAGTCATTTAAGTATATTAGTATATCACTTGCTATAAACGTATGTGAGTTGATATGTAATGTACCTCGAAAGACGCAAGTAAGCAACACCTCCACATTTCTGAACCTCCATCTTACCCTAACAATTTTTTTTATGAAAATAAATAAAGTAAGCCACCGCATAGAATCTTTAAAAACCCCTGTTGTGTGATAGAAACCAAAGATTAAAACTAAACATATAACGTACCGGCTATGATAGACCAATGTCAAGGTGTATGGTCCTATTTTCAAATAAAGGATCTTATCTTAAAGCTGGAATAGTTATTATATAATATACATGTTCAATTATTGATACGCCAAGTCAACTTATCTTCATTGTACCTTTTGATAAATATGATAAATATATATTAAATAAAAATAATAGCGGAACATTTCACCAATTTAGGCAGCAATGTTTGGGTCTGGCCAGTATTATAAAAATTGGACTGTATGTTTAGAGTACAGTTGTGGGGAGATCTAGTTATAAATACTCTATTTTCACCACCGGACAACTAGTGGGCCAGCGAGCGTCTAAACCAGAGCGATCTGGAGAACGGAAACAGAACGTTATGTAAAGTGAGCAATCTCGGGAGAGAGGGGGGAAATCATCTCCAAATAGCCCTGGAGTTTTTTTTTTAGAAATATAACTTTTTTTTACTAAAATCCCCCATTTCCTCCCTCCCCCTGAATCAGTGTGTAAAGTGTAAGAGGAGAGAGAGCCTTGGAAGAGACGCTCGCCGGCTCTGAGAATAGCCTCTCACCCCCAATTCCCTCCCTCTCGTGGAAGAGATATGAAACGTCGAACTCGCCCACCAGAATATAGATAAAGGGAATTTGAAATGAAAAAGAGAAGGCTTCGATAAACGAGAATAGACGTTTGTTTCTGTAAAGATTCCTTGATAGAGCTCACACACATATAAACGTAAATTCAACATATAAAGTGACCTAAGTATAACGCTACATAGTTACCAAATATTATAAAGGTATATATTTATAAATGTAAAGATAAACTATAGTAAATTACTTTTTATCTCTCAACATTCATAAAAATGACCTTTAATATAATTGGATGTAACAGACAGCTCAAAGCTTTATAATAGTAAGCACCGGTAAAGCTACAATGAAGCCAAATATCGAGCTTAAATGTGTAAGTGTTAGTTTAGCTCCAACTGTTCAGTTAGTGCCAAGGTCTTACATAAACAGGCATTGTCAAGGCTTGACGTATAGATATAACGAGTTAATAAAGATAATTAGTTCGGATCAACAGTGCAAGAACATTTAGGAGCAATCGTTGCCACTCTTCTTGAGTGGGATTGCGGGAGGGCCCCTTGTGAGCTTAAAAAGAAATAATAATATTAGCACCGCGTCTTACTACACGTTCGGGTTATACGCTAAAAAGTAATAGGGAACTCCCCTTGGGTCCGCGGCTAAGCTTTGTCTGAAAGCATATAAATATAGCGCACAAAACTTAACCAAGACCCTAATTTTCATCTAACAGGTGTAGCTGCAGATTACAAGGTTTGGCGAGGGACTCAGATAAAGTAATGGTAGCACTTTGTGAGCCAAAGTGTACAGTAATATTAATATTCAAAAGAATCAACAATCATTCTGTCATATCAGTTCAGCTTGGATTTGTTTAGTGATATGTTACGTTCCAGGCCAGATACAATTCACCTTTACAATACTAGTACAGTAGACCTCATTCCATTAAAAAAGATTACATCAGGTTAAGAATCATGCCATGTTCTTATCGTTACTACAGTCTTAGGATTTCTCTTTTGATTTAAAGTAGGCCCCTTAATATATTTCATTGATGACCAGGCTAGACATTGTCAACGTTTTTTACTGCCACCATATTGAAACGGATAACCAGAGTGAAAACTATGCACAAATGTCGTTCGGCCTAGGTTCAAGGAATGGCCATAAAACATTTCAACGCATTTGACAGCTATCGTGGACCAAAGATCTAGACATTCGGAATAACAGAAAAATAGCCAAATGGTCAAGTTAAAAATAAATATTGCTATGCTCGTTCAACTAAATAAATGTAGCGAAAAATTATCTTCATTGAAATTTTGTTTTGAGTAGAGTCAAGTCAAGTAACGAAGCAATAAATATAACAATGTACAAACTGTAAAAAGTATCAAAATAGAGTATCAAGGACGCCTTACAAACTAGTTTAAACTAGACTACTAGACAACCTTTCAGAGCTGCAGTAATAAAAGTATTTGGGAAGCCAAGTTGTAAAAACTCTTACTACATTTCTAGAAATAAACACACAGACTTTCTCCAACTTTTATCTTAAAATATACATTTACTAAAAACTCGTAAGGTTCGATGAAGCGAAATAATAGATATTTACATTGTTGTAGAAATACTTCACCAAAGATCATGAATGAAATAATATACTCCGTTACGTTCTCTATGGTATTAGGAACTAGGAACAATGTTACAGAAATATTGAGAAAAGAGAAACATCTTTGTCCACCAAAGAGCACAAGAATCAAATACATTTTCGAAGACCTGAATTAAAACTTATATATTATATTTGCTTATAGCTCAGAAATTATTGGTTTTATAAAAAATATTTTATCTTTAACAGTACTACAACTTTATTACGATAAGTTATTTCTTATCTCAAATAATATAAATATATATGATCCAAATTGGAACGCTTTCCTCATGTAAAATACACTCAAAGTCATTTTCATGAGAAAATGAGAACTACCATCTTGTTTATAATGATAAACAATGTCTATATCTAGAGTTTAATCAAAATCGTTAGAGCAAATTTCGAGTAGATCGATTTGTTTTCCTTCAGTATAATACCCTTAAATTTAGGGTTTGATATCTAATTCCAAAAACCCTTCGGGGAGACCTTATGAAAACTCTAGATGCCATGTTTTAGTCCAATCTGTAAAATAGTTTGGGCTCCAACTCAAGGTACTGACGGACAGACAGACGGCATTGCGAAAACAGCTCTTTTGGTTTCAGGGGGTCATGAAACGTCGACATCTAACTACATCTCGAGTTCGATTTTTTTGACGATCACAATACTTCACTCTCCGAGGTGTCGAGAGAAAGTAAAAAGGCCTCTTTAGCAAAATATCCCCAAGGACGGACTCTAGGTAAATAAATGTTTGAAGACAACTTCAATAGAACAAGACGCTAAGTACCATATTAATTATTTTAAATTAATGTTTAATTGAAGTATTTTTATTTTAACACGTATTTACGCTGTTACGTATATTCAAGTACAGGTGATGATTTAATATGATTTCAGTGTACGCTACAAAGAACGTTCCAATCAGCATTGTCAGTAGCTAGAATAAAACTGGTAAAGTTTAAATGAGTGCAACACACAAAGGGCAGACATATGGCCCCCTTAAGATGTATCAAGCTGCGAGGCAATAAACTGGGTCTACACCCTCCCACATGATCAGGCCAATAGTGTAAGTACACAGGCATCCTGACGGGGCAGTAAGACGTCTCCTGCTGAAGGTTGGAATATCGCGCAAGTTGACAAGGAGAAGGGCAAGTCCCAGGGATGGCAGAAATGGGTCGATGGGGATAAAGAGAGAGCTAAAGTGAAAACGAAAACCAACGCCGGTGTAATCTGCGCTTTATACCTCCACCCCCTCCCCAAAAGTTAGATGTGGGAGGATATGAAGGTAGAGGGAGGGTAGGTTTACACATGGCACGGTTCACATCAGATTATCAGTTCAACACAATTTTATCTTTTGCTTTCCTCAAGTATATGTGGAACTACTTCCCTTGTTTGCATAAAGTTATAATGTTTGGTAAATCTACAAGTCATGCAGTTACCACTAGATTTACCAGACAACAAGACATAACTAATATTTAAATAGGTTTTACAGTAGACTAGCATTGAACAAAATGGAAATATACAGTCAATTTTTATAGGAAGGGCTCTATATGATATTTAGATCTACTTTCACGACATACGTTAAGCCATGGGATCAACAGCTGTCACTGTTGATAACTAACAACCCCAATAAACACCAATAAATAATATAGTAAAAAAGGATCAAGTTTGTTGACAAAAATGTGTTTGTTATTTCTTAACCAAGATCAACGTGTGCTACAGTTTGGATTGGTTCCTGTAAGATCAATCTTTTAGATCAAACATACAACGTAATTTGTCTAAAAGCAGAGCGGTCTTGCCATTTGCAAAGGAATTTCACAGACGCCGAGCGCTGCGTAAGACAAGTGTGGTCTTCCGCCCAAAGGTCGTAAAGAGAGGACTTTTCCAAGCTTGGGAGATAGCATCAGTAAGGACATTGACTAGTGTGACTACTTTACGACAGCAACTAGTGTGACTACTTTACGACAGCAACTAGTGTGACTACTTTACGACAGCAACTAGTGTGACTACTTTACAACAGCAACTAGTGTGACTACTTTACGAAAGCAACTAGTGTGACTACTTTACGACAGCAACTAGTGTGACTACTTTACGACAACCACTAGTGTGACTACTTTACAACAACCACTAGTGTGACAACTTAACACAAAAAACTAGTGTGACAACTTCACGACAGCAACTAGTGTGACAACTTCACTAAAGCAAATAGTGTGACAACTTTACAACAGCAGCTAGCGTGAATACTTCATGACAGCAGTTAGTGTGACAACTTTATGACAATAGCTAGTACAGCTACTTCCCAACAGTAGCTAGCATAGTTACTTCCCAACTGTAACAAGCATAGTTACTTCCCAACTGTAACTAGTATAGCTACTTCCCAACAGTGACTAGTATAGCTACTTCCCAACAGTGACTAGTATAGCTACTTCCCAACAGTGACTAGTATAGCTACTTCCCAACAGTGACTAGTATAGCTACTTCCCAACAGTGACTAGTATAGCTACTTCCCAACAGTGACTAGTATAGTTACTTCCCAACAGTGACTAGTATAGCTACTTCCCAACAGTGACTAGTATAGCTACTTCCCAACAGTGACTAGTATAGCTACTTCCCAACAGTGACTAGTATAGCTACTTCCCAACAGTGACTAGTATAGTACTTCCCAACAGTGACTAGTATAGCTACTTCCCAACAGTGACTAGTATAGCTACTTCCAACAATGACTAGTATAGTACTTCCCAACAGTGACTATATAGTTACTTCCCAACAGTGACTAGTATAGTTACTTCCCAACAGTACACCTGAAAGGGACAGTTGGACTCTACGATTGGCGATGTCGAGTCAGTGGAGACGCCATTACGTTCAACAGCGAAGACATGTGGAGTGTGCAACAAAGTTGGAGACGACTGGAAGAGAACCCGTGACCCAACAGTTCACCAAGTTGTTTCATTTTTAGTGATCAAAATCTTGAATATTCTGTGTGAGTCTTCAAGCAGCATACCCCGATATCCCTAAGAGATCTCGTGGTTCACACGGTGACGTGAGAGAGGCCCGTGACCTCCCAGATCGTACCCCCATTACATTACAAACACTCCCGAAATACTCATTAGGAAACATATGGTTAGAGACATTTGTAAAATATTTCAATTTTTTGAAAAGTCAGTGATCAGTAAACTGCCACTAAATTACATTTTATCTCCAAAAAATACATTATTATTTGTCACACCATATAATCTCCAGATATATATTTTGAACAAAATGTATAGAGCTATTTTTGAAATATTTAGAATCATTAAAGTGTTCCACATGTGAGCTACCCTTAAACGAATGTTTACTCGAAAATCAAATAACTTATATAGTCCTATTTATCATGTAGAACAAATCCTAGACATGTATTTTAAACAAAATCGTCAGAGCCCTTTTCAAATATTTGTAATTAAAAAAAAAAATCCTCATAAGTAGATTATCCTTAATTTGAGAGCTAGGGCCAAAATAAAAAACTTCCTGGGATATAGCCCTGCAAAATCTAAGTATAAAATTTGAACAAAATCCGTCTAACCGTTTAGGATCCGTGGACAAGGATAGATATAATAGTAAAATTCATTTATTTGGATTCGTGTTCATAAATAACGTAAAGATCCATCAATATCTCGTGAACGATTTTTTTCAAGATAGTAAAAAATTCTCTTGATATGAGAAAGTAAAAGGTAAGTAGTAAGTATTCGTAAAATAATAGAGTAGGTATGTATAAGAAAATAGGCAATTTTTGTTCATATTTATGGGCCGTGTATAAAAATATAAAATTGTAAAAATACATGTTTTCAAATTTCCTCTCTATCGCATCTGGTTAGAAAATGGTTTCTCCACAGTCGTTATTCAGTTGTCTATTAGTCCTCTTATAACAATGGACGTTAATCATTGCAAACTTCAAGTTGGGGCAAGGGTGAAAAAGGTAGCGGTGAGAGGGCAAGACTTTTACAAATCTGTTGGAATATTTGTACCTCTAACTCTTTCTTCTTCTGCATGCATATCCCATTTTCTTTAGTCGTACTTACTCTGCCTCGTCCTTTCATCTCTTTTTACATGATCTAATTCCCCTCCCTCCTCCCTTTCCTTCGTCTTTGTCTAGGTAGTGCTCTCATGTAAGCTGTCTGTAAGAGACACTGGCATATATCACGTAAGATCAAGTAGTAAAGAGGTACAAAAAAAAAGCCCCAGCACACACTAATGGGAGTCTGTGACAGTATAGCGAGGTAGATATTTTCTTAACATGCACTCAATATCGAACCCAGTCCCCTCCAAACTAAATATAGGCTCTGTGGAGGAATATTAGGCGGGAAAAGTGATGTACGTAAAGGCCTACTTCGGTAGTTTTGCTGTACCATAACTTTTAACAGTGTTTTCAAAATACAACTGTGTGTCCCAAAGGCAAAAAACCAAAAGCAAGACCAATTAGTATATTTAATCACATATCGCAAAAAATTAACAAACTAGTGATAGTAAGCGCGTCTGTCTACTGTGCTAGGACTCCCGGGTTCAATTTCCGGAAAGACCGAAACATTTATCATTGGTGAAATCGGGGCTTCTCCTCTTCACAATGCTGAATTATTGAGTTAATTTGTAAGTCATTTGCTGATATATAAATTAATTCAAGAGTGAACGTGAAACACTCCAAAATAACCAATAATAATAATTTAGAAAGTTACAAGAATGAAACCACACTTGAGTGGAGGGAGGATTGGAAAACCACAGTGATAAGTGCCAATGTAAAACCCTCCTTAACAATCTCGGGCAAATTAGTTATTGATAAACCTGACGCCTTAGGCGTGCGAACACCGGTACGCGATTAGTTGTTTATCTGAATAGTATTTATGTACAGCTGATTTATCTTTTGGACTGGTTAGTTTGAGCTCAAGTCTACCCAGATCGAATTGTGTAGGCTTATAGCAAGAGGGTTTGTCGAGTACGGTTAGTATTAATTGTCTAAGATATTAAACGAGGCAAAAATTTCATGCGTAGTAGTTTTTTTTAGCAGAAAGCTGTTTCAAAGACGTATTAGATTTTAAAGAATTAAAAATACTACCTAAAAAAACAAAAAAATGATAGTGAAACCAAACCCATCGGTTGTAACGAGACTGCTTTGTTAGGCGCCTCTCGACTCCGATATCAAGAATGGAAATGATAGTTATTCGTACGGGACCAACGTCCACACATCCCTTTGTGAAGCTACCTAATCTCCTGTCCACACATCCCTTTGTGAAGCTACCTAATCTCCTGTCCACACATCCCTTTGTGAAGCTACCTAATCTCCTGTCCACACATCCCTTTGTGAAGCTACCTAATCTCCTGTCCACACATCCCTTTGTGAAGCTACCTAATCTCCTGTCCATACAACCCTTTGTGAAGCTACCTAATCTCCTGTCCACACATCCCTTTGTGAAGCTACCTAATCTCCTGTCCACACATCCCTTTGTGAAGCTACCTAATCTCCTGTCCACACATCCCTTTGTGCAGCTACCTAATCTCCTGTCCATACAACCCTTTGTGAAGCTACCTAATCTCCTGTCCACACATCCCTTTGTGAAGCTACCTAATCTCCTGTCCACACATCCCTTTGTGAAGCTACCTAATCTCCTGTCCATACAACCCTTTGTGAAGCTACCTAATCTCCTGTCCACACATCCCTTTGTGAAGCTACCTAATCTCCTGTCCACACATCCCTTTGTGAAGCTACCTAATCTCCTGTCCATACATCCCTTTGTGAAGCTACCTAATCTCCTGTCCACACATCCCTTTGTGAAGCTACCCAATCTCCTTTGTCTACTTATCCATCAAGGTCAGTCAACAACCTCGTTTAAGTGTTGGCCAAAGAAGACGAATAAGAGAGTAAATACATGTTTTAGTAAATAAATATTAGTATATAAAGTAGCAGGAAGATGGATACTCGGATAATCTTAACGGATTTCGAATCGGAAATTTAGGGTTCAGTACCAAGTGGGTGGATTTACTTGAACTGCCCACTCTCTTTCTTCTGTATATTTGGATATTCACAATATTGGACACGTAGACTAAATGTAAAACTCATCAAGTCTGGTTTGCCAGTGACAGGAAGGCCGTGTTCAAACCTCAGCAAAGTGAACTGAGGTTGTTGTTTTAAATATCCATCAACATAATTTTAAGTACATTTCCTCTAAATTGTACCTTCCTCACAGTTACCCAAATAGTAAAATTAAATGCATATATTGTGCAAGGATTATAAACCTGTGTATTATCTAGAATAGTTGTATTCTACCTTCTTTGTTCGCGTACCCCCCGATATAGTTTATATTTAACTTTATACCCCCAAGGTTGTTGATCCATAATGCAAGTTGTATATACTCTATAATCTACATATAGGGAGAGAGAGAGAAGAGAGAGAGAGAGAGAGAGAGCGAGAAAATTGCACTCCCAGACCACATGTCATGTCCTTACATCCGGGAGCCGGGTCCCTTGTGGCTAGCAATAAATTTGGTCCTGATTATTCACTGTTTATCATTAAATTATATAAATGAATGTTACATAACCCAGAAAGGTTCGTGTACTCCAGATTGTATACCACTGATCTAGTGTAGCAGATTAAATAAATATTTATAAATAAGGTGCGTTGTTAAATGTTTGGAAAATCAATTGAGAAATATGATCCCTTAAAACATTTTAAGTAAATAATAAATATAAACTATGGATACGATTTTAGTGAGCCATAGTAAAAATAGTAAACTATAAAAGCTAGGACATAGTACATATTGTGTGAGTGACTCACCACGGGTCTCTGGGGTCAGGCAGGTTTCGGTGCACGGAGATGAGGTCGCTAGCGTATTGGTTGAAAGCGTTCTTCTGCCAGCCGTCGTCCACCAGCTTCTTGACGTCCGACGTCAGGTTAGTGGGCAACACGACCGCCTTGCCCATCTCCCCGTACTGTGGGATAGCATTGTCCTCCTCCATGTCCCTAGGAGGGACCAGCACCCCTCCCACTCCGTCCTCAGGGCCCCCGGCTACTTGGACCACCCCACCCACGGCACCCACGTTGCCCGACTGCGCCTTGTGGCTACCGGCGCTCTTAGAGGACGCGACCGCAACCTGAGGGAAGTCCGCTGCGGCGTCCTTGACCTCTTTCTTGATTAACGCCTGCGGGGCGGGAAAGGGCACCGCTTCGTTGGCGTCCCTGACCACGACATTGTTGTCGGCGCCTTGCCCCCTCTGTTCCGTGTACAGAAGGAAAGCGACCGTGAACCAGGCGGTGAAAACGAGGAGCACCACCTTGAGCAGGAGGGAACGACGCCGGTAGAAGAGAGCCATCATCTGACACGAACACGCTACCAGGAATATTGCGGACTAGGCGGCGTCACTTTGTTAAGATGAGGACTGAGGGTCAGCTGCCCATGATGCAGTGTGCAACTTTAGTTCACCTGAAACAAACAACACGACACCTTTTCACCTTTTCACCTTTCACCTTTTCAGTCAGTGTTGTCAAAGTAAACAAAATTACTTATAAACGATTTTGTAAATTTGGTAAACAGTATCTAAATATTTTTTTATGATACTATGATAATGAAATGCATTTATTTTTATATTTAATTATATTAATAAAAGGGATCTTGAAAACACTTGTTTCTCACTCGACTCGGAACACCTAGACCAGTTTCCCAACAATTTGAGTTTAATATCTATATTTCATGTATAGTGAGGGTTGAGATGATGTTTAGTTCCTAAAACCATTACCCGGAAGGACAGGGATCGAATCCGATTATTACGATGTTGTCCACAAAACGTGGACAACATCTTGTCTTCAGACAGATGATGTTCAGTCGCATTGAGCTCATCCCTTGGTCTGGAGTAGTGTCTAATATTGGCAAATATCTAACTAATCATACACGAGAGACTAGCCAATCCAATGTTTAACTAAATATAATATCTTATATATTAAAAACCAGCACAAAAGGTTGAAATATTTCCGTTTGAAACCAAATGTCTTGTTTTGATGGTGAATACTTTCGGTGCTTAAGGTTAAGTAAGTAGTGTTTGGTATTCTTGGCAAGATACGAACGTCTAAGAGAGCAATGAACTTGAAATGATGGGGGCACTATCCAAGGAGGAATTAGCTCATCAAACGGTCAAACGTCGCTTAGCTTGTCTGAGAAACATTTATGTGGTGATCATCTAGAGTCCTGGGTTAAATTATTATTAGCACCGCGTCTTACTACCCGTTCGGGTTATACGCACTTACGCTAATGTGTAATGGTAGGGTGATTGTGAGATGAAATGAAGGACCTACAGTTTAACGTGGAATCCGAACCACGGTGGTGACCTGGCATTCCACACATTCACAAGAAGTCTTGTCAGAGGTGTAGGAAGGGTTTGGTAATCAGATAAATCTGTGCCGGGACCGAGGATCGAACCCCGGCCGCCAGCATAGAAGTCTGACACCTTACCCCTAGACCACCAGGTCTCCTGGGTTAAAACTAGCACCAAGAACTTCCGACATTTTAGCTAATACAAATATTTTATTGCGACGAAATAGAATAGAAATCCTTAAATAACAGTTTATATGTAGTCCATATATATATGAAAGAGAGATAGAATAAATATAGGCAGATACACAGTGTTTTCTGTAGGAGAAGTTAATCCACCATATTTTGAGAGGAGTTACGTAAAAAATGGGCTGTTATTGCTTCATAACGCTTTATATATAATTACTGTGATATTAAAATGGGTTCATTTGACAGTTAAATATGTTGTCTAAACTTTTTTAAATATATTGAACTGCTTTATTTATATATCTTCAGGAAATTCATAAACACAAATAAAATAGCTAAATATGGTGATATATATATATTATATAATATAATTACGGCTTTATTTGTGTTTATGAATTTCCTGAAGATATATCAATAAAGCAGTTCAATATATTTAAAAATGTTTAGACAACATATTTAGCTGTCAAATGAACCCATTTTCATATGACAGTAATTTCTGTCACACCAGCACACAGATGACTGAGATGTTTCAAGTGTTAGATCCACATTGCACCAGTAAACCAGTTCCATAAGAGGTTGCAAAAAGGATGAAACGGAGATAGATAGCTATATTTAGGGTTTCCATATTTTCTCTTCTAGGGTATTATTCTCATACCCAGCGATGTTAGATCATTGGAGACAAAGACAATCATTTTCAAAATATAACTTTTTATGTATGCATATTATAAAAATATACAATAATCTTGGATTTTTTTCATATGTCAATAAATATGTATTATTAAGTGTAGAGGTTATAATATAATGTAATTGAGAATTGCTTTCGCAGAATTTAACAATTAACTTATTTATTAAATGTAGACGCTGTGATCTGTAATAGAGTTTGATACCCACTTCGTTATAGACTGCCTTTGTCCTAGTTCAAATCTCGATCGGGTGTATTAAAGGTGGTATTTACTAAATGGTTTTTAACTCTACCTCTATAAAAGCCAAGGTAAACTTCCTCTAAAGACAATCATCCTCAATCATCGTATAGCCGGGCGGGTAGCAAGATGCGGTGATAAAAATAATATCCTCCAACGTAGGATGATGAACTAGCGGTCCAACCCCATGATTCAGTGCGGGCCGTGAACCTCATGATGTGCCAAGATGAACTAGCGCTCCAACCCATGATTCAGTGCGGGCCGTGATAGACACCTCATGATGTGCCAACAGATGTGCCCATGCATGTGGTCCCTGTTTTTAAAATCAGATTGGTAGAAAACCTGTTAAGAAATTTAAACTTTATCGCATTTAATTATATAAGATTCAAAACCTTTCATAGATGGTCAGTTTGTTAAAGAATGTTTGATTGGAAGAGTAGTTCTTACTTAAAATGGTTGCAAGATTGCCTCTAATTTTAATGCAGCCCCTTCAAAATTTTACATTTTCAATTTGGCCCCTAACATCAAACAATGTTGTGCACGCCTGCTCTAACATATCTACATATTACATGTGAGTAAACCAACGAGCACACAAACAACACTAAAGCGTAGATGGCTAACACAACTAATCCAAGAGTAGTTCCTCCACAGTTTCAATAATCCACACGTTATTTTGTGAAAGTGAACCACAAAAACTAACCAACGTTATATCGATGCACAACTGATCTTGTTGACACAATTACAAAACTATATGTGTATGACTATTCGAAATAAATAAAATACATTAAGGAAAAACAAAGATTTTACTTCCATAATATTACCAGAAAAAAAAACATTTATGAATTTAAAAAATAATAATACTTTTGACAAAGAATTTTTCGAAATATGTACGATTCGAATGAACTCGTCAACTGAAATTTCTAACATTAAAACATTCAAAAAGTAATATTTTATGGGATTTTTTTCAAATCACGTTGAATATCCGTCATTCATTTAAAAATGAAAAGGCTGTAATACTATGTTTTACTATATTTCTATGGTCCTAAAATCCCGTGGGTGACAGTCCAATTCCGTGCATTGTGGGGATCTGTAACAATGGCGGAGATTTATTGTAACATTTAGTGGTTTAAAACCTTTCAGCCCCGTGATTCCCGCTATTTCACTCGCTCTGAAAACAAAAAGGTGATCCACTTTGTTCCAGAGAGAGTCGTACCACAAATTAGAAGTTGAAACAAACGGTTTGCTTGAATGAAATTATTTATAATCATGTTTGACGGTGAGAGTGCTAAGGGTAGTTTGGGATAAGTAAATAGAGAGTCATATCATTACAGGTAATCAAATAAATGTATAAGATATTGTACATTTTGTGAACGTACCAAGATATTTTGTTACCTCAAACTAAGAAAGAGCCGAGAGAATCAAGTAATAAGGTACGTTTCACACTGTACGTGGTGGCAGTAAGCACTACCAAGTTAAGTGTTAGGATAGGTTCACACTGTACGTGGTGATAGTAATCACTACCAAGTTAATTGTTTGGATAGGTTCACACTGTACGTGGTGATAGTAAGCACTACCAAGTTAATTGTTTGGATAGGTTCACACTGTACGTGGTGATAGTAAGCACTACCAAGTTAAATGTTAGGGTATGGTCACACTGTACGTGGTGATAGTAATCACTACCAAGTTAATTGTTTGGATAGGTTCACACTGTACGTGGTGATAGTAAGCACTACCAAGTTAAATGTTAGGGTATGGTCACACTGTACGTGGTGATAGTAATCACTACCAAGTTAAGTGTTTGGGTATGGTCACACTGTACGTGGTGATAGTAATCACTACCAAGTTAAGTGTTAGGGTATGGTCACACTGTACGTGGTGATAGTAATCACTACCAAGTTAATTGTTTGGATAGGTTCACACTGTACGTGGTGATAGTAAGCACTACCAAGTTAATTGTTTGGATAGGTTCACACTGTACGTGGTGATAGTAAGCACTACCAAGTTAAATGTTAGGGTATGGTCACACTGTACGTGGTGATAGTAATCACTACCAAGTTAATTGTTTGGATAGGTTCACACTGTACGTGGTGATAGTAATCACTACCAAGTTAATTGTTTGGATAGGTTCACACTGTACGTGGTGATAGTAAGCACTACCAAGTTAAGTGTTAGGGTATGGTCACACTGTACGTGGTGATAGTAATCACTACCAAGTTAATTGTTTGGATAGGTTCACACTGTACGTGGTGATAGTAAGCACTACCAAGTTAAATGTTAGGATAGGTTCACACTGTACGTGGTGATAGTAATCACTACCAAGTTAAGTGTTAGGTATGGTCACACTGTACGTGGTGATAGTAATCACTACCAAGTTAATTGTTTGGATAGGTTCACACTGTACGTGGTGATAGTAAGCACTACCAAGTTAATTGTTTGGATAGGTTCACACTGTACGTGGTGATAGTAAGCACTACCAAGTTAAATGTTTGGATAGGTTCACACTGTACGTGGTGATAGTAATCACTACCAAGTTAATTGTTTGGATAGGTTCACACTGTACGTGGTGATAGTAAGCACTACCAAGTTAAATGTTAGGATAGGTTCACACTGTACGTGGTGATAGTAATCACTACCAAGTTAAGTGTTAGGGTATGGTCACACTGTACGTGGTGATAGTAATCACTACCAAGTTAATTGTTTGGATAGGTTCACACTGTACGTGGTTATAGTAAGCACTACCAAGTTAATTGTTTGGATAGGTTCACACTGTACGTGGTGATAGTAAGCACTACCAAGTTAATTGTTTGGATAGGTTCACACTGTACGTGGTGATAGTAAGCACTACCAAGTTAAATGTTAGGATAGGTTCACACTGTACGTGGTGATAGTAATCACTACCAAGTTAAGTGTTAGGTATGGTCACACTGTACGTGGTGATAGTAATCACTACCAAGTTAATTGTTTGGAGTAGGTTCACACTGTACGTGGTGATAGTAAGCACTACCAAGTTAAATGTTTAGGGTATGGTCACACTGTACGTGGTGATAGTAATCACTACCAAGTTAAGTGTTAGGGTATGGTCACACTGTACGTGGTGTATAGTAATCACTACCAAGTTAAGTGTTAGGGTATGGTCACACTGTACGTGGTGATAGTAATCACTACCAAGTTAATTGTTTGGATAGGTTCACACTGTACGTGGTGATAGTAAGCACTACCAAGTTAATTGTTTGGATAGGTTCACACTGTACGTGGTGATAGTAAGCACTACCAAGTTAAATGTTAGGGTATGGTCACACTGTACGTGGTGATAGTAATCACTACCAAGTTAATTGTTTGGATAGGTTCACACTGTACGTGGTGATAGTAATCACTACCAAGTTAATTGTTTGGATAGGTTCACACTGTACGTGGTGATAGTAAGCACTACCAAGTTAAGTGTTAGGGTATGGTCACACTGTACGTGGTGATAGTAATCACTACCAAGTTAATTGTTTGGATAGGTTCACACTGTACGTGGTGATAGTAAGCACTACCAAGTTAAATGTTAGGATAGGTTCACACTGTACGTGGTGATAGTAATCACTACCAAGTTAAGTGTTAGGGTATGGTCACACTGTACGTGGTGATAGTAATCACTACCAAGTTAATTGTTTGGATAGGTTCACACTGTACGTGGTGATAGTAAGCACTACCAAGTTAATTGTTTGGATAGGTTCACACTGTACGTGGTGATAGTAAGCACTACCAAGTTAAATGTTTGGATAGGTTCACACTGTACGTGGTGATAGTAATCACTACCAAGTTAATTGTTTGGATAGGTTCACACTGTACGTGGTGATAGTAAGCACTACCAAGTTAAATGTTAGGATAGGTTCACACTGTACGTGGTGATAGTAATCACTACCAAGTTAAGTGTTAGGGTATGGTCACACTGTACGTGGTGATAGTAATCACTACCAAGTTAATTGTTTGGATAGGTTCACACTGTACGTGGTGATAGTAAGCACTACCAAGTTAATTGTTTGGATAGGTTCACACTGTACGTGGTGATAGTAAGCACTACCAAGTTAATTGTTTGGATAGGTTCACACTGTACGTGGTGATAGTAAGCACTACCAAGTTAAATGTTAGGATAGGTTCACACTGTACGTGGTGATAGTAATCACTACCAAGTTAAGTGTTAGGGTATGGTCACACTGTACGTGGTGATAGTAATCACTACCAAGTTAATTGTTTGGATAGGTTCACACTGTACGTGGTGATAGTAAGCACTACCAAGTAAAATGTTAGGATAGGTTCACACTGTACGTGGTGATAGTAATCACTACCAAGTTAAGTGTTAGGGTATGGTCACACTGTACGTGGTGATAGTAATCACTACCAAGTTAAGTGTTAGGGTATGGTCACACTGTACGTGGTGATAGTAATCACTACCAAGTTAAGTGTTAGGGTATGGTCACACTGTACGTGGTGATAGTAATCACTACCAAGTTAAGTGTTAGGGTATGGTCACACTGTACGTGGTGATAGTAATCACTACCAAGTTAAGTGTTAGGGTATGGTCACACTGTACGTGGTGATAGTAATCACTACCAAGTTAAGTGTTAGGGTATGGTCACAATGTACGTGGTGATAGTAATCACTACCAAGTTAAGTGTTAGGGTATGGTCACACTGTACGTGGTGATAGTAATCACTACCAAGTTAAGTGTTAGGGTATGGTCACACTGTACGTGGTGATAGTAATCACTACCAAGTTAATTGTTTGGATGAGGTTCACACTGTACGTGGTGATAGTAAGCACTACCAAGTTAAATGTTAGGATAGGTTCACACTGTACGTGGTGATAGTAATCACTACCAAGTTAAGTGTTAGGGTATGGTCACACTGTACGTGGTGATAGTAATCACTACCAAGTTAAGTGTTAGGGTATGGTCACACTGTACCTGATTAAAGTAAACATTACCAAATAAGTTATGCCAAACAACATTATTTTGATACTAATGGATGCTAATGTTATTTAAGAGAGGTGATTGAACGAATATCAAATAAATTCGTTTTCTTATTATTAGCTATATTTATTAACAGGCTGCTATGAAATAACCTTTAGAAGATTTAGAACATTAATATCGAGTAACTAACATTGCCAAATGCCAAACGTGACAGTAGTTAATTAAGTATATTGGCGGACGAATACAATAAAGTATATTAGTATGTCTAGTTATTTTTGTGGCGGTTGAACCATATATAGTACCAAAGTGTTGAAGTAGCGCTTCTCTAGGCCAGAACTGATGTTACTAATTATTAATCCCCACACACCTGGGTTCTGGAATGTTCTAAGGTGCCGGAATGAAGTGCCAGTGATGAGGAGAAACGTACCTTCCAATCCATTATAACTGTGCTCACTTATATTAAAAGAACAATTTAACTACAGGCCAGTGATTGAATTAACATAATCGATTTGAATTTGTAGCACTTTAAAAAATGTGTGTATAAGTGCGTGAGTCCATCTCCTTAGTACGAATAGTACCGACATCTAGTTGAAAGAGTAGTGTTGGGTTTTCTCGCTAGCCGACCACCCCAGAAGAGAGAGGGGAATATTTTAGTTCTGTTGGTTTTCATGAAGTGTTTATGAATATAAATCGAGTTGTTGCTTCCCTTTGTGTGGCGGTAAAAACAGCACATCCTACTTTTGAGGATGAACCTTGAAATGAAACTGGAAGCATTTGTTATTCAGAATGGACCCTTGTGTGAAGTTGTTGGGAGGAGGTAAGAAGCTAAGTCGAACAAATGAGCGCGAGTATACAAGGAACAACCTTATCTCCGTTGTTTGGTTTTCTCGACGATACAGGGCTGTTCGTGTCGGAGGTTACCAAGCAGGTAAATATCTACTTTGTTAAAACAGTTCGACGGTTTTTAATCGCCCTAAGCTGTTACTTATTTAATCCAATGCCGCCGGGGTCATACGCTCGAAGGCCTCACTATTACCCTATATTTGTCTCCAATGCGTTTTACTCTACCCACATTTTCTTATGAAAAACATTTCTGAGAGTAGATAAAATCAACTAGATCTAACTTCACGTATTAATTCGTTGGATATAGAGCTGTCCCCTTTGATACACACTATCAATACTATAACATTAATATTAATATCAATATTGGGCGCAATACATATGTTCGTATTTTCTTATGTCCATTCATCAGAAGAAATACCCTCCGTACTATGAGGTGAATTTCAAGCTCAGACTCATCCCTCGACTGAAAACTAGACTGGACGAACCTGACTTCTAGTCCACGTGACCAACGATGTGGGTCTCAAGACACTATTGCTGGTGACAGAGATAGTGGTGGTTTGAATCCCAACCAGTCGCATTGGGGTTAATTTTCCTCTTTGAAATTGTCACTGAGGTTCTGCCCCCCCCCCCCCCCCCCCTCCTAACGTTAAAGCGGGTGCACATTTTTTTAAAGAATTTGAGCTATCTCCTACCTCTTAAACTAAGCCGTGAAAAATATTGTTACCTGCTTCGGTGGCTGAATGGTCTAGGTCGCCACTCTTGCAATAGACTTGACTTCCGATGACAGGGAGATCATAGTTTGAATCCCGATAGGGTTTACTGGGGGTCCTTCCCCCCCCCCCCCCAACTTATTTTCCACTCTCCTTCCACACAAATGCCGATATATTACATCTAAATTGTTTCCTTTCTCATCCCTAGCTCCTTTGAGTAATTAGAGCCTGTAAAGTTACTAAGACAGGGTGATAATAGTATAAAGATAGTGAAAATCTTGGTGTTAAGCTCGTTAGATAAAGTAACACGATTATTCTGAGTGAGCCTAGTGTTCGTCACTAACGTCATCACTTGTAGAGGCCTAGTGTTCGTCACTAACGTCATCACTAGTGTTCGTCACTAACGTCATCACTTGTAGAGGACTAGCGTTCGTCACTAACGTCATCACTTGTAGAGGCCTAGTGTTCGTCACTAACGTCATCACTTGTAGAGGCCTAGTGTTCGTCACTAACGTCATCACTTGTAGAGGCCTAGTGTTCGTCACTAACGTCATCACTTGTAGAGGACTAGTGTCCGTCACTAACGTCATCACTTGTAGAGGCCTAGTGTTCGTCACTAACGTCATCACTTGTAGAGGACTAGCGTTCGTCACTAACGTCATCACTTGTAGAGGACTAGCGTTCGTCACTAACGTCATCACTTGTAGAGGCCTAGTGTTCGTCACTAACGTCATCACTTGTAGAGGCCTAGTGTTCGTCACTAACGTCATCACTTGTAGAGGCCTAGTGTTCGTCACTAACGTCATCACTTGTAGAGGACTAGTGTTCGTCACTAACGTCATCACTTGTAGAGGCCTAGTGTTCGTCACTAACGTCATCACTTGTAGAGGACTAGCGTTCGTCACTAACGTCATCACTTGTAGAGGCCTAGTGTTCGTCACTAACGTCATCACTTGTAGAGGACTAGTGTTCGTCACTAACGTCATCACTTGTAGAGGCCTAGTGTTCGTCACTAACGTCATCACTTGTAGAGGCCTAGTGTTATCCACTAAAGTGATCACTTGTAGAGGCCTAGTGTTCGTCACTAACGTCATCACTTGTAGAGGCCTAGTGTTCGTCACTAACGTCATCACTTGTAGAGGACTAGTGTTCGTCACTAACGTCATCACTTGTAGAGGACTAGCGTTCGTCACTAACGTCATCACTTGTAGAGGCCTAGCGTTCGTCACTAACGTCATCACTTGTAGAGGCCTAGTGTTCGTCACTAACGTCATCACTTGTAGAGGCCTAGTGTTCGTCACTAACGTCATCACTTGTAGAGGACTAGTGTTCGTCACTAACGTCATCACTTGTAGAGGACTAGCGTTTGTCACTAACGTCATCACTTGTCGTAGAGGCCTAGTATTCGTCACTAACGTCATCACTTGTAGAGGACTAGTGTTCGTCACTAACGTCATCACTTGTAGAGGACTAGCGTTCGTCACTAACGTCATCACTTGTAGAGGCCTAGCGTTCGTCACTAACGTCATCACTTGTAGAGGCCTAGTGTTTGTCACTAACGTCATCACTTGTAGAGGACTAGTGTTCGTCACTAACGTCATCACTTGTAGAGGCCTAGTGTTCGTCACTAACGTCATCACTTGTAGAGGACTAGTGTTCGTCACTAACGTCATCACTTGTAGAGGCCTAGTGTTCGTCACTAACGTCATCACTTGTAGAGGCCTAGTGTTCGTCACTAACGTCATCACTTGTAGAGGACTAGCGTTCGTCACTAACGTCATCACTTGTAGAGGCCTAGCGTTCGTCACTAACGTCATCACTTGTAGAGGCCTAGTGTTCGTCACTAACGTCATCACTTGTAGAGGCCTAGTGTTCGTCACTAACGTCATCACTTGTAGAGGACTAGTGTTCGTCACTAACGTCATCACTTGTAGAGGCCTAGCGTTCGTCACTAACGTCATCACTTGTAGAGGCCTAGTGTTCGTCACTAACGTCATCACTTGTAGAGGCCTAGTGTTCGTCACTAACGTCATCACTTGTAGAGGCCTAGTGTTCGTCACTAACGTCATCACTTGTAGAGGACTAGTGTTCGTCACTAACGTCATCACTTGTAGAGGCCTAGTGTTCGTCACTAACGTCATCACTTGTAGAGGCCTAGTGTTCGTCACTAACGTCATCACTTGTAGAGGCCTAGTGTTCGTCACTAACGTCATCACTTGTAGAGGACTAGCGTTCGTCACTAACGTCATCACTTGTAGAGGCCTAGTGTTCGTCACTAACGTCATCACTTGTAGAGGCCTAGTGTTCGTCACTAACGTCATCACTTGTAGAGGCCTAGTGTTCGTCACTAACGTCATCACTTGTAGAGGCCTAGTGTTCGTCACTAACGTCATCACTTGTAGAGGCCTAGTGTTCGTCACTAAACGTCATCACTTGTAGAGGCTAGTGTTCGTCACTAACGTCATCACTTGTAGAGGCCTAGTGTTCGTCACTAACGTCATCACTTGTAGAGGCCTAGTGTTCGTCACTAACGTCATCACTTGTAGAGGCCTAGTGTTTCGTCACTAACGTCATCACTCGTAGAGGCCTAGTGTTCGTCACTAACGTCATCACTTGTAGAGGCTAGTGTTCGTCACTAACGTCATCACTTTGTAGAGGCCTAGTGTTTGTCACTAACGTCATCACTTGTAGAGGACTAGGTTCGTCACTAACGTCATCACTTGTAGAGACTAGCGTTCGTCACTAACGTCATCACTTGTCGTAGAGGCTAGTGTTCGTCACTAACGTCATCACTTGTAGAGGACTAGCGTTCGTCACTAACGTCATCACTTGTCGTAGAGGCCTAGTGTTCGTCACTAACGTCATCACTTGTAGAGGACTAGTGTTCGTCACTAACGTCATCACTTGTAGAGGACTAGCGTTCGTCACTAACGTCATCCCTTGTCGTAGAGGCCTAGTGTTCATCACTAACATCATCACTTGTAGAGGACTAGTGTTCTTCACTAACGTCATCACTTGTAGAGGCCTAGTGTTCGTCACTAACGTCATCACTTGTGAGAGGCCTAGTGTTCGTCACTAACGTCATCACTTGTAAGAGTGTCGTCACTAGTCATCACTTAGGCTACGTCGTCACTAACGTCATCACTTGTCGTAGAGGCCTAGGTTCGTCACTAACGTCATCACTTGTTAGAGGCTAGTGTTCGTCACTAACGTCATCACTTGTAGAGGACTAGCGTTCGTCACTAACGTCATCACTTGTCTAGAGGCCTAGTGTTCGTCACTAACGTCATCACTTGTAGAGGACTAGTGTTCTCACTAACGTCATCACTTGTAGAGGCCTAGTGTTCGTCACTAACGTCATCACTTGTAGAGGACTAGCGTTCGTCACTAATCGTCATCACTTGTAGAGGCCTAGTGTTCGTCACTAACGTCATCACTTGTAGAGGACTAGGTTCGTCACTAAGTCATCACTTGTAGAGGCTATGTCGTCACTACGTCTCATTTAGGACAGTTCGCACACGTCACACTTAGACTAGCGTGTCACAAGTCATCATTGTCGTAGAGGCCTAGTGTTCGTCACTAACGTCATCACTTGTAGAGGACTAGCGTTCGTCACTAACGTCATCACTTGTAGAGGCCTAGTGTTCGTCACTAACGTCATCACTTGTAGAGGCCTAGTGTTCGTCACTAACGTCATCACTTGTAGAGGACTAGTGTTCGTCACTAATGTCATCACTTGTCGTAGAGGCCTAGTGTTCATCACTAACGTCATCACTTGTAGAGGACTAGTGTTCGTCACTAACGTCATCACTTGTAGAGGACTAGTGTTCGTCACTAATGTCATCACTTGTCGTAGAGGCCTAGTGTTCATCACTAACGTCATCACTTGTAGAGGACTAGTGTTCGTCACTAACGTCATCACTTGTAGAGGCCTATTGTTCGTCACTAACGTCATCACTTGTAGAGGACTAGTGTTCGTCACTAACGTCATCACTTGTAGAGGACTAGCGTTCGTCACTAACGTCATCACTTGTAGAGGCCTAGTGTTCGTCACTAACGTCATCACTTGTAGAGGCCTAGTGTTCGTCACTAATGTCATCACTTGTCGTAGAGGCCTAGTGTTCGTCACTAACGTCATCACTGGTAGAGGCCTAGTGTTCGTCACTAATGTCATCACTTGTCGTAGAGGCCTAGTGTTCGTCACTAACGTCATCACTTGTAGAGGACTAGTGTTCGTCACTAACGTCATCACTTGTAGAGGACTAGCGTTCGTCACTAACGTCATCACTGGTAGAGGCCTACTGTTCGTCACTAATGTCATCACTTGTCGTAGAGGCCTAGCGTTCGTCACTAACGTCATCACTTGTAGAGGCCTAGTGTTCGTCACTAACGTCATCACTTGTAGAGGACTAGCGTTCGTCACTAATGTCATCACTTGTCGTAGAGGCCTAGTGTTCGTCACTAACGTCATCACTTGTAGAGGACTAGCGTTCGTCACTAATGTCATCACTTGTCGTAGAGGCCTAGTATTCGTCACTAACGTCATCACTGGTAGAGGCCTAGTGTTCGTCACTAATGTCATCACTTGTCGTAGGACTGTGAAACTAAAATGTGTGAGAGTGTGCAAGGTCACTCGGAACAAATTGACGATCATGGTGTTCATATAAACAAATGGTTATAATGCAACAAACAAGCTACTTGTTTACCATACGACTTGGAAGGCTGTTTAAGCTCTTCCTGGTGATATTTTCAAATCAAACTCTTACAATGATTAATTAAATCGCGTTGACATTTTTGAAGTTATACTTCTCTAGGCGCGTTATGAAAAAATGATGAGAGTGAAATTTTAAGATGCGCGCGCATCACTGTAACACAAAAGTAACAGGTTGAAGCTAAACCGCTCATTAAGTCTCGAAAAAAAAAAGCTACCAACAAAATAGAAATATAACCTCTGTTAGTCGCGCATGTTGGTACGCTCGTCGCCTCTGATCACTGTTTTCATATATATAAATTATCCACATGTTTCTAGTTTCTACATTCACAACACGTGTTTTAGTTTCATACATGTGCGAATTATATATGTGCTAATAAATTATATTCAGTAGTGATTTAAATTGAATATTTTGATTAATATTATTTACTATTCGTAAATATTAGTGAAAAAAATTGTGCTTATAGACTTTTTCAAGTGCTCCAATATAATTGAGGTTAACTATCCTTATGTATTATTTATTGATATAAATTAAAATATTATTATTTAACATAATTAATACTAAATATTATTACATTTTTATTGTTTATTTAATATTTACAAAATAAAGAAATAAAATGAATAAAACATTTAATAAAAAATTTGTGATAAAAATTTAAATCGAACATAAATTTAAATATTTATATTTAATGATGCCAAAGAAGTATAACTTCTCACGCGCGTACATAAGTACACACACTCATTTTTTACTTTCCCTCACCTTGGACTAGAGTCGCAATTTTTGAAGTATTATAATTATTATTATTATTATTATTATTATTATTATTATTATTGTACTATAAAGCCACATGGCTAACTAACTCACTGACATTAATTATTGTCTACCCTCTTCCAGATGAGCTAGAAGCTTGAAACTGGGCAAACTTTTATCTTCTAGCCTGTAACCGACTGGAAAATCCCAAAATTAAAAAATTTAATTTATAACCCCCGAAAAAAGTTAAAAATGGTGGGGCAAATTTAAAGTCGGTGCGGGCCTTTCTTTGGAGGTATCTTGTGGCTAAACGGAAAAACCTATCAATAAACGTCTCTGTAATTACATTAGTTTACATCCACTTTGGATGACCTGGCGGTCTAGGGGTAAGGTGTCGGACTTCTGTGCTGGAGTCCGGGGTTCAATCCTCGGTCCCGGCACAGATTTATCTGATTACCAAACCCTTCCTTCACCTCTGACAAGACATCTTGTGAATGTGGGGAATACCAGGCCTCCACCGTGGTTCGGATTCCACGTTAAACTGTAGGTCCTTCATTTCATCTCACAATCACCCTACCATTACACATTAGCGTAAATGCGTATAACCCGAACGGGTAGTAGGACGCGGTGCTAAATATTATTATTATTATTGAGACCGTAAAAATGATCTAGCCCGAGATGTTGATGTGACCTCCCAAAACCTAAAAAGTGGTTTCTGCAATGCTGTATGTCTGTGTGTTTGTCTAACGATAAAATTAGGAGTAGTTTAATCAATAATACTCTCTTTATCTCTCTCTTAAGCTCTCTTTCAAAAGCTATTTCTCTCAACTGCTCTCTCTTTCTCAAATGCTCTTTATATTTCAAACGCTCTCTCTTTCAAAGGTTCTATCACATGAACGCTCTCTTACAAACGATCTTTTTCTTTCTCAAACGCCCTCTATTTCAACCTCTCTCTCGCAAACACTCTGACTCAAACTCTCTTTATCTAAATCCCATTATCTCATTCTCAAGCTCTCTCTATCTCTCTCTCAAACATAGTTTTTCTCTCAAACCTACTCTTTCTCTCAAACTCGCTCTCTCAATTTATCTTTCAAACACTTTTTCTCTCTTAAACTCTCACTCTAACTCTCTCACAATCTTATTTTCTCTCTCTAAACTAATCTCTCCATTCTAACTTTCTACCTCGAACTCTCTCTCACATTCCCTCACATTTTCTCTTTCTTTCACACAATCATCTCTACAAACATTTTACACGCATTCTTTCTCTTTTTCTCTCTATCTCACACACATAAAAACAAAAACATACACTCTTTCCCCCTTTTCCCGGTATTTCTCTCTCTAACACATACAAACACTCAATATCACTCGCTCACACGCTCTCTTTCTCTCTCACTTGCTCATTCCCAGTCTCTTACGCTCATTTTCTCACACCTCACACTAACACTCATTTCACACTTACCCACACACTTATACAATCACACATTCAAACACACTCTCATTTTCACTATCACATTTTATCACTCTCTATATCATATATCTTATATATAATTTTATAGCCCCGTTTCCAGTAATAGAAATTACACCTTTGACAATCAAACACTCATTTTAAAGATTAGGGAATCAGGATACCAGTAAAAATACTGGCCTAAATAAAACTAAAATCCAATTTTCCCAGAGAATTTTCCATCTTTTTCTCCTGTGTGGGCAGTGGTTTATCCATAAAATCATTCTTTGTTTACATCACCATGGAAACCATGGTTTGTATATAGATATATATTGGTAAATAAAATAGTTGTCTTTGTTTAAAAATAATATCAGCTCAATTGTTACTTGAGTGGTTCGGTGCAACGAATAGATAGAGATCTGGGAGAGGGTCCCTTTAAAGTTATCATCGGGGCGTGAAGGGGGAAAATATACGTTTTTATTCAAATTACACACCGAGAACTAAATATCTAAGTAAAGTTGATAGCCTTTGACGAGTAAACTTTTCAATAAAAATCGAGTGAGGGATTAATATATAGATCCTTTCCGTATAAAAAGTTTAAAATACACTTTAGTGCAATAATCTGTAGTCATCACTGCAACGACCAACTAGTATCTTTATAAAATCAATAGTTTCGGAAATCTTGGCAAATATATTAATCGCCTTTGTGAGCTTTAGCTATACAGTGATACTACTTAAGTTTTAACGCAATAGAGTAAATAAGTAAATTTCTCAAAAAGTTGATGTTCTTTTTTCTTTAACCTCTTAGGGGAAATGTTTGTTCAGCAATGATTTATATCTTTCATTTTAAACTCAATAATCAATATTTACCTTTTTCATTGGTCTAAATTTATAAATGAGGAATTTAATAGCAATTCGATGACTTGAAGATGTGCAGCCCCTAATATATTTTTTTTAACCAACCGGAAGTTGAAATTTTAATATGAAGTGTTGACTCTTGTGGACCAAATATTGATCTTTATTGGTCCAAATACACAAATGAGGACTTTAATTTTGTTTTAAATATAGTTGTAAAATTTAAAACGAGGAGTCTAAAAATGCTCTACGTAAGTATAGCACAATTTGTGATTAAATTAGCTAGTGTATATTATTTCGTTTCACATATATCACGAGTTTTGAGTAAATATCTCCATTTTTAGAAAATGAGGCGAGAAAGTCCGTGCGGAGTTCCACACTATTAATTTAAATAAGGATCTTTAAAGAAATCCTCTCTGTGAATATGTTTAAAAATAACTTTGTATGCTCCTAATTTAAATAGGATCTTTAAAGAAATCCTCTCTGTGAATATGTTTAAAAAATAACTTTGTAATGCTCCTAATTTCCTTATACCACTAAATAGGGTAGAGATGTGAGATTGAACGTGTTTCTTTTTAGAAAATGTTCAATATTTTATTCTTTTTTTATAGAAATTTAAATTGAACATATACAATCAAAATATTCCAAGTTTTAATGTTCACAGTTAATTTTAAATTTTATGAAATATATTAACACCATTAAAATATCAAATAAGTTACAGCAGAGCCATAACAGTGATTTCCGTTATATTTATTACTAGCGCATTGACTACAGCGCTTGGTGGTTGAATGTGTCACTAACGTTGGATATTCTTTAGACATGTTATGTTAATATTTCAATATTCTTATCAAAGCCTTAACGAGTAAATCTCTTTTCCTTGGAATTCAATGGTCTGGAAATTCTACCGAAATATGTTCACCTCCAACTGCCAATATTTGATTGGATTTTATTTTCAGTATAACATCAATAAGATAGTTAAAATATGTTTAAAGTTGGATTAACTATTTGCTAACAAATTTACCCTCCCCCCGGACACTATTTGATTGTTCTAGATGCCGCCTCCTGCAACCCATCCCCTTAAACACTTGGTAGTCTGCAAGCCGCCGATAAGGACAGTTCTCACCTCTGTTTGCGAGTCTGTAGCTAAGGTCAGATGGACTTGACTCGTTCTATTTGAAGGGGTGAAGCCAAGTTCTTGGCTCAATTTGGAATGTAGCCGGGGAAAGCAAGGGAATTAAAAAAAAAGTATATGTCTACGACCTCTCTCGTTCAAAGAACACGGAAATATTACACGTAGTGAGTTTATAAGGCTTATTATTAGCCCCGCGGTTGTAAAATAGATTAGTATTTCATTCTCACTTTTAAAGCAAGATGAGAGATGGAGGACTTTATTTTATTTTATCATTTATCTTGTGTAGGTATTTCCCCATTTCACCTTATATTTTACTCTAACTTAAAAGAGGGGCCTACATACACACGTATTAGTTTTAAACACTTTATATACATGGATTTATTTTACTTAAAAAAATATTTCTTTTACCTTGTTTGAAAGATAAAGTGAAAATATATTTCTAGAATATGATAAGTGCGATATCACGCCAAGGAAAGCATAATTAGTAGTTAATGAAATATTTAATGAGTAATCACGAGCCAATAATATAAGTAAATATGGAAATTATATATAGATTATGAAGATTATATTACATATGGAATTATATATCAGATTATGATCTCCAATTGATTCCAACATAAGAGTTGACCGTGAGGAAAGAGTGGATCTGGAAAATAGACTGCTACTTTGATGAGTGAATGACCTTGGATTTTGTTTATTGCCATTGCGGATACTAGAGAGAGTGGAAACTGTTCCCTAATCAACCTGAATGGCAAAACAACATCAATTAAAGTGAGTTTAATGCGTGTAATAAGTATTTGCTGTGTGTAGGATGATAATAAGTCAAGATGAACAGAATGCAGTTGTTTCTCATCTGTTCCACTCACATCCTTGTTTCGATATGTTCAGATTGTGCAAGTTAATTACAAATGCCTTCTTTTTGAGTTTCAGCTCATGACGTGGGAAGACATTAGAGTCGATAGTATTAAGATGTTCCATTGGAAACTGGAGTTCTTCATTCAGGTCATAAGTAACGATAGAATCAGCACTGGTATTTTCCCTTGCTCGTCTATTTTGGCAAAATATCCTTATTGGTTTCTGTACCATCTTCATTGCGAGGTGTCAGAATCCATTAAATCTTTGGAAAGAGGGCTGTATATGAGATCAATGAGTGGATAAATGCGAACAAGTCCATCAAGTAATATGGCGTCATATTATATGCATTGTTTGGTAGCGAGATAATTCCGTTGCCCACTCTGAGAATACATTCAGAAAATTAATCTTCTCCTTCGTTTCTTGTGAGGAAGGGTTTTTGGACTTGTAGGTTTATCCTGAGGCAATGTTTGACGGTCGTGACTGCGACTGGCAGTGTATGCGTCATCTTAAAATATTGCACGATGTTGGAAAACACACATATATATACCTAATCACGCCAGTCCCTTATGGGGTAGGCAATAAAATGTGCATATAGCTAAAAGAAAATCTCCGTACTTAATCCATCCTCACTAACGTTCTCCACACTTCCCCATCCTTGCATACTCCCTTCGCTTCAATAAAATTCATAAACAAAGTCATACATGCTCTAATTCTTAAAAATCAATGTTATTTTAACACATTCATCCACAACATTTAGCCACGTCTTACATGGCCTCACGAAAATACTCCCATGATGCCTCCCTGCTCCTAATGAAATAATGATTTATTTGGATGGTTATAAAATGATGAGCTACATACCCTGTACTAATTACAGGACATTGTTAAGGTTATCAAACCTCACATTTTACGGTTACAGGCCAAGCAGAGTGAGTAGGATAATATAGAACCTTGTTAAGTTGATTGGCTGACAAACCGAACGGGAAGAGACCATTGGGAAGACCTAGTCGCCGATGGGAAGATAACATTAGAATGGACCTGAAAGAGTTAGAATGTAATGAGGTGGACTGGATAGAACTAGCTCAAGATATGGATAGGGTGTAGTGAGGCGGACTGGAGAGAACTAGCTCAAGATAGGGATATGGTGTAATGAGGTGGACTGGAGAGAACTAGCTTAAGATAGGGATAGGGTGTAATGAGGTGGACTGGAGAGAACTAGCTTAAGATAGGGATAGGTGTAATGAGGTGGACTGGAGAGAACTAGCTCAAGATAGGGATAGGGTGTAATGAGGTGGACTGGAGAGAACTAGCTCAAGATATGGATAGGGTGTAGTGAGGCGGACTGGAGAGAACTAGCTCAAGATAGGGATATGGTGTAATGAGGTGGACTGGAAAGAACTAGCTTAAGATAGGGATAGGTGTAATGAGGTGGACTGGAGAGAACTAGCTCAAGGTGGACTGGAGATAACTAGCTCAAGATAGGGATAGGGTGTAATGAGGTGGACTGGAGAGAACTAGCTCAAGATAGATATTAGGTGTAATGAGGTGGACTGGAGAGAACTAGCTCAAGATAGATATAGGGTGTAATGAGGTGGACTGGATATAACTAGCTCAAGATAGGGATAGGGTGTAATGAGGTGGACTGAAGAGAACTAGCTTAAGATAGGGATAGGTGTAATGAGGTGGACTGGAGAGAACTAGCTCAAGGTGGACTGGAGATAACTAGCTCAAGATAGGGATAGGGTGTAATGAGGTGGACTGGAGAGAACTAGCTCAAGATAGATATTAGGTGTAATGAGGTGGACTGGAGAGAACTAGCTCAAGATAGATATTAGGTGTAATGAGGTGGACTGGAGAGAACTAGCTCAAGATAGATATTAGGTATAATGAAGTGGACTGGAGAGAACTAGCTCAAGATAGATATAGGGTGTAATGAGGTGGACTGGATAGAACTAGCTAGAGAGAGAGATAAGGAACGTAATTTATTTTATGTGCGGTAGTGAACATTCGAGTTCCTGATGGCATAGAGTAAGTAAGAAGGCCTAATTGTTTAATTATTGTATCATTTCCCAGACTCCTGATTTTATTCAATTCTATAGCTTAAATAATATGTTTCATGACTCCGGCAACCACGGGTGTGAAGAAGGGTACCAGTTGAAAGCCCTCAAAGAGGATGATAACATTAATTTATTCCAGTTGATTTAATTATGGCCTAACAGAAGCGTCCTCATAATCTGGATTTTAAGCTTTAATAAAATGTGTCTTAGCATGTTTATTAAAACTTGCATAGCCTACTTGGTTTAGATATATATATTTATTATGATTATTTTTTAATGGTGTAACTGGAATTAATTGCAGGGTTAAAGTTTAAATTTAAATGAAATATATTTGACATATATATAAAAGATAGAATTTACCCAGCTTTCCTTTCTACCTAATACATTTGTACACCTCCCCGTTAAGATTCGTGAGGATATTACCGAGTGGAGGAACAGTCGTTGTTCAGAGAACTCCTCTTTATGTGGAAAGATGGGGACGAGAGCTAGAATAACACGCTTAGCTAGCGAGGCAGACAAGACAGCTTTTCAGTAGTTTGCGATCTGCGAACACACGTGCACAGCGAGAAAGATAATATGTGATGTTACATGGCTCAATTTCATAGCTTTCAGAGAGTTACATTGAACATTTCCAACCACCAGTGAAAACAGAGATACGTAGATAAATATCACACAAAAGTACAATTCCTTTTGAAAAGTGCTCATATATCTATCAAAGAAATATGCCAGATTATTAAGCAATATTTGAGTAACAAGACTTCATGTACGCTGATCAAATGTCAAGCTCAATTACACTGATTAATTTTAATTATTTTAAAAATGACTCCTAAACATGAGAATCGAGCCCGGGAGCTTTGGCTCAAGTGAACTAGTGCTCTACCCCCAGCACGTCCATAACGGACTCAACCTTAAGCTATGAATGAAGAATGACCCTGAGGTAGGAACGAATCCAGAATAGTTCAGTGGTTCGATTCCCTTGTCCAGGTGTCATTTTTCAACTAATTCACTCTAAATGAAATGTGCTATCCCACACACGGACATTATTTCTAGCATCTTAACGTTTAATGATTACCTGGTGACAGGTGTCTCGGTTGGAGTATCAACGCTTTTTTTCCTAAATTACATTAATGTTTACTCGCTACCATTAGGGTGACATCTGTTACCATGATTAAATCGGGTCCAAGTTTGTTATTTTTAGAGACTTATATTTAATTACTCTATGGCATTGGAGAGTTATTGTGGCTAAACTTTAGTAGTATCTCTTTACAACTAGAGATCCCAAAATGGTGTTAATATATTTGCCAATATCTCAGAAACTGTTGGTTTTATAAAAATATATTTCATATAAAAGTTTTTAATTTTTAATAGTATTAAAATTTTGCAATTAAAAGTTATTTAGTATTTCAAATAGTTGCGGAGATACGGAAGTTTCTGCTTCTGTAAGGTACCCTAAAATTCATTTTCATGTGAAAATGAAAATAGTCAGCTTATTTATAATCTTAATCAACACCTAGATACGAGTTTTGATCAAAATCGTTAGAGCCGATTTTGAGAATTTTTTTTCTTTCTATTTTCGCCCTTTATTAAACTACCCTTAATTTTATGGTTGGATATTCAATTCTAAAAACCTCTCTGGACAGCCCTGTGAAAACCCTAGTTACCAAGTCTTAGGCCGATCGGTAAAATAGTTTAGGCTCTGGTTGGAGCTACAGACAGACAAACAGACAGATGGAAATTCAAAAACCACTTTTATTTGGGGGGTCATGAAACGTCGAGAATCATTAAAATCTGGAGTTCCACTTTTTTGACGATCACAATACCTACTCTACCTGTAAGATAACGAGAAAGTAAAAAGGTGTGGTCATCCAGGTGCGTAACAGTGGACCAAACTGCATTGTCTTTTTAAACAGAGACGTAGAAAGATTTTGCCACACTTTGCAACTTAAAACAAATAAATCTTACTACCCGCTCTTATTTATGAAGTCGTGATTTTGAATACAAATGCAAATAATAAATTGTTGGGATGTATAATTCCATATCATTACAGAGAGTACACTCCCAACAAATTCTACCTTTATCTTCCTAGCTCAATTAGAGTAATTACTACTGACACAGGCTGTGATGCTCCGCCGAACCCATAGAGGTACACCTATATATCAAATATAGAACCTATTATTTTAAAATGGCGTTGAATAAGTGAAAGAATATCATTATTATATAAATATAAGTTTTTAAATTACTTTTTTAAACTGTCCCTTTAAATAAATAAACTGGAAAAAATGTTGTAGCATTGTGTTGGCACAAATGAAATTCGTAAAAAGAAAAAGTGTGTAAAATATAATGCTATGCATATTTCTGTTATAATTTGTTGTCAAAACAACGCGTAAAGATGTTATTAGGAGACAAAACACTGCCGAAGAAACGTTTTTCAACATATTTTATCAGCATTATTAAGGAAATATAATGTTTTCTCAAGGCTTAAATTTATCTAAAGTGTTTAAAATTAACTTATAAATAATATTTCTACTAGCCTAGTTAGTTAGTTTAGTCTGAACGTTAGTGAGTTTACCTTGCTTAGTTCCACTATGATGTAGCTTACAAGGTAGGCCCATGGTGTAATCAGTCAAGGTAGGACCTATTAAGTTAAATGGCGTGATCAAGGTTGCTGCCCAATCAAAACAATTTAAATTCTTTACTTATATAATGCTGTCAATGAACCAATGATTCTGAATAATTTAATTATCTAAATTCTAAGCATCAGTGCAGTTTTTCAGACGAAAAAATGGCAACCGTATATATTGGCAAACGTCATTATTACCAACCTACTAAAATAACTGAAAAGCAGAGATTCCTCCACCAATTTGGAACCACGGAGAGTCAAAATCTGTTTATCGCCGATAACTCATTTCCAGATATTTAATACAATCCATATCTTGTAACTAAAATCAAACGGCAAAAATATGATCTTTAAAACCAAGATAGTGTGGGATATTTTTTCGTGGGGACGATAGTATCAATACAAATTCGTGAAAAGGAGGCCACAATCACTCTTTATTGAAAGATAAAATAATAAGATAGACCATTCCTTTGGAAGAATGTTTTAAACACAATATCAATATTCAATGCTTACAGTCCTAATTTTGTTCCTACTTTACATGCATTATGAATACATTTTGAGAACCAAGAAACCGTTTTGATTCTTTGGAATGAACGATGCTATCTATAGTATGATTTTGGTTGGAAGAACAGTAGAAGTTAGTTACTAAAGTTACTAAAACAATTTTAATATATTTATACATAAAGTCGTGTCATCTGCAGATTTTAATTTTGATAGATATTATCAATATCTATCAAATAACACAAATAACATAAGAAAATATTATCAATGTTGGCCGCAAAGAAATATGTTTTAATTTTCTCTACTGTTCTTCCAAACAAAATCAGGGTATATCTATATATGCCATATCTTTCCACGTTCAATGAGAATCCGCACTTTCCGCGATGGCGTGATCACTTACGAGAGAGAGACAAAGTGGGTCTTGGTTTTAAAGCCCCTGAAAGTGGTTTCTTGAAGACGCTTGTTCCCGCCCCATTGTTGGGGAAGATAACCATAGCCACGGAAACTCACACTCCGGGCCCGGAGGCTCCGGTACTACACAACTGAGTGTTTCCTTCCGTGTGCCGGAGTCTGGAGAGGTGCACTCTACAGCTTGGCCTAGGACCAGTTCACAAACCAAACAACAAAAGATGACATTACGAGACATGAAGGATGGCTCTCAAGAGATGCTGTGAGCCACCCCCAGGAGATGGAATGGCTCTTATTGCTCATTTTAAAAATATAATACTTTATAGAATTATTTGAAAGAATATAATACTCATGTTGTTATTTAATATACAACTACTTACTACTCGCTAGTAATATAAAGTCAAATGTTAATGCGAGGCGGACTTGGAACATGTGTAGCAAAGTCAAAGGTTTTGGTTGCTGTCTCATAAATTTACTTTAATTCTAAAATTACTAATTAAGTGCATCAAGGTAAAGAAAAAAGGTTTAGAAGCAAAACAAATAAAAAAAACCTATATTCTGGATATGAAAATATCTTATATTACGGATACAGCCGTCACCGAAATAATATGTGCTTCGATAATTATGTTGGCCTGCATTCTTTTTTACCCTTAAAGTTAGCAAACTTACCTTGCGTGTTTCCACTATGGCCATAAGAGAATCCATCAGTGAAAGCTTGCACACTTCCAGGGTAAACGTTTTGTACAGTAAATAATGAACGAATAGCAGCATAAAAATATCTGGCAAATGAGTCGCCAGTGGCTGTGTTTCAATTATAGCTCCATGTAGCCGTTAGATTGTTTCAATTATAGCTCCGTGTAGCCGGTAGTGTGTTTCAATGATAGCTTCATGTAGCCGGTATATTGTTTCAATGATAGCTCCATGTAGCCGGTAGATTGTTTCAATGATAGCTCCATGTAGCCGGTATATTGTTTCAATGATAGCTTCATGTAGCTGGTAGATTGTTTCAATGATAGCTTCATGTAGCCGGTATATTGTTTCAATGATAGCTCCAGGTAGCCGGTAGAATGTTTCAATGATAGCTTCATGTAGCCGGTATATTGTTTCAATGATAGCTCCATGTAGCCAGTAGATTGTTCAATGATAGCTCCATGTAACCGGTAGATTGTTTCAATGATAGCTTCATGTAGCTGGTAGATTGTTTCAATGATAGCTTCATGTAGCCGGGATATTGTTTCAATGATAGCTTCATGTAGCCGGTATATTGTTTCAATGATAGCTTCATGTAGCCGGTAGATTGTTTCAATGATAGCTCCATGTAGCCGGTAGATTGTTTCAATGATAGCTCCATGTAGCCGGTATATTGTTTCAATGATAGCTCCATGTAGCCGGTATATTGTTTCAATGATAGCTCCATGTAGCCGGTATATTGTTTCAATGATAGCTCCATGTAGCCGGTATATTGTTTCAATGATAGCTCCATGTAGCCGGTAGATTGTTTCAATGATAGCTCCATGTAGCCGGTATATTGTTTCAATGATAGCTCCATGTAGCCGGTATATTGTTTCAATGATAGCTCCATGTAGCCGGTAGATTGTTTCAATGATAGCTCCATGTAGCCGGTAGATTGTTTCAATGATAACTCCATGTAGCCGGTATATTGTTTCAATGATAGCTCCATGTAGCCGGTATATTGTTTCAATGATAGCTCCATGTAGCCGGTATATTGTTTCAATGATAGCTCCATGTAGCCGGTATATTGTTTCAATGATAGCTTCATGTAGCCGGTATATTGTTTCAATGATAGCTCCATGTAGCTGGTAGATTGTTTCAATGATAACTCCATGTAGCCGGTATATTGTTTCAATGATAGCTTCATGTAGCCGGTATATTGTTTCAATGATAGCTCCATGTAGCCGGTAGATTGTTTCAATGATAGCTCCATGTAGCCGGTATATTGTTTCAATGATAGCTTCATGTAGCCGGTATATTGTTTCAATGATAGCTCCGTGTAGCCGGTAGAGTGTTTCAATGATAGCTTCATGTAGCCGGTAGATTGTTTCAATGATAGCTCCATGTAGCCGGTAGATTGTTTCAATGATAGCTCTATGTAGCCGGTATATTGTTTCAATGATAGCTTCATGTAGCCGGTATATTGTTTCAATGATAGCTCCATGTAGCTGGTAGATTGTTTCAATGATAACTCCATGTAGCCGGTATATTGTTTCAATGATAGCTTCATGTAGCCGGTATATTGTTTCAATGATAGCTCCATGTAGCCGGTATATTGTTTCAATGATAGCTCCATGTAGCCGGTATATTGTTTCAATGATAGCTCCATGTAGCCGGTATATTGTTTCAATGATAGCTCCATGTAGCCGGTAGATTGTTTCAATGATAGCTCCATGTAGCCGGTAGATTGTTTCAATGATAGCTCCATGTAGCCGGTATATTGTTTCAATGATAGCTCCATGTAGCCGGTAGATTGTTTCAATGATAGCTCCATGTAGCCGGTAGATTGTTTCAATGATAGCTCCATGTAGCCGGTATATTGTTTCAATGATAGCTCCATGAAGCCGGTATATTGTTTCAATGATAGCTTCATGTAGCCGGTATATTGTTTCAATGATAGCTCCATGTAGCCGGTAGATTGTTTCAATGATAGCTCCATGTAGCCGGTATATTGTTTCAATGAGAGCTCCATGTAGCCGGTATATTGTTTCAATGATAGCTCCATGTAGCTGGTAGATTGTTTCAATGATAACTCCATGTAGCCGGTATATTGTTTCAATGATAGCTTCATGTAGCCGGTATATTGTTTCAATGATAGCTCCATGTAGCCGGTAGATTGTTTCAATGATAGCTCCATGTAGCCGGTATATTGTTTCAATGATAGCTTCATGTAGCCGGTATATTGTTTCAATGATAGCTCCGTGTAGCCGGTAGAGTGTTTCAATGATAGCTTCATGTAGCCGGTAGATTGTTTCAATGATAGCTCCATGTAGCCGGTAGATTGTTTCAATGATAGCTCCATGTAGCCGGTAGATTGTTTCAATGATAGCTCCATGTAGCCGGTAGATTGTTTCAATGAGAGCTCCATGTAGCCGGTAGACCTTAGCTAGGTTTACTGGTTTAACAATTAACTTACACTTTTATATTTACTTTTCAACATTAACGGATTGATATGGAGCAAATGGATACATCACAACGCCACAAGCGTTAACAATCCAATAATAAAAAGGATCATTTCTAATCTAATTATTAAGAATATTCCGTGATAATTTTGAAATGTTTAAGTGTTTTTGATCCTTCATTTATATATAAAGATACTGAAGTGTGAGAATATTTTCCTTCATAGCAATAAATGAACGTAAGTACAGATGGTTGGTTGCTGAGCTATAGTTTGAGGTTTCGCTTACAGGCATTGCACCAGCTACTAATATTTCATTTGGATTTCATTTGGCACTAAATATACCGTCGTTTATAGAAATTAAATTAAATTGGATTTAAAAAATCCATCTGGACACGGGATTCATTTAGAAATGTCAATTTTCAAATGATTTTGAGTAGGATAGATACTTATTATTGGTTTAATTATTCAATTACTATCAAAATATTTTGCCTAAGATATGGGATACTAAATTAGAATTTTGTTGGAACAAATTGTTAAAATTGTAAAATATTAACTTATCAAATTGATTTTAAATTAAAATTACGAAAAAGTTTTACAAGATTACAATAGTGAACAATATTAACGGGTGGGCACGCAGACAAAGGCGCAAGTCTCATATCGTCTCTTTATCAGGTCTTATACCTACTTTACCTCTACTTACATGCTGGTGCACTTTATCTAAGTTTACATTTCTCATCCGTACCCCATCAGCATTAATGTGCGACTGGCCCAGACGGGCAGTAAAACTTGGAGAACACACAACAATACATTTAGTGATAATAAAGCTTGCCAAATACAAAACTAGTAATTTTAAAATGCAATATATACTAAAAATGTGTACTTAGCCGCGGTATAACTGTTGGATCAACTACACCTTGTTCCATAAATAGTTATTTCACAATAATTATCTCGGTTTATCAATCGTATCAGTTTATAAGTATCATTTATAAGTTTTCCGTGATTTACTATCCATCCGGTTTATCTGAATATTTTACCTAACGGATTAGGGAGAAGGTAGAGCTAAAGTAAATGCACTCACTTTTTGCGGTAAGCAAGAGTGGAAAATATTTAGTGGTATAACATCTTACACACAGCCAGGATTTAAACTTTGACCTCCCCATCACAAAGAAACCCGACAACATAAGATTGACGCCTTTGTCCACGTACAACAGTAATTATAATAAGTTTATAGTACAATAAATAAGTATATAAGTAATAAAAATATAATTTGTGGTGTTAATGTGGATGTTCTGTATTTAGGGTAAGTTAGTGGTCAAGTGAGGATAGCTATAGCTAATCTCCATACAACTTGTAGTAAGTTATAACTTTCAAACTAATAATGAATAATAAATCAATATTTACAATGTGTAAATACGTAAGATATTTGCAGTTTCCATAAAAACAAGTGCTAAGTTAGCTCTTGCTAAGCTGTACTCACGACTGTTTGCTATAAGACCGAGTCTACTTTAATGAGTCGATAAATGGTTCATTACTCAACACAAGTGAAACTTTTTATACTCGGGCGCGAGACTTGAAAAAATAAACTTTCTCAAGCTATAAATCCTTTACAATTTGCATTTAATTCTTTGTCAGAGATATTCCAAACTTTTCAAATGAACCCACAGATTCGTGATGATAAATTTTAAAGAATTTTTCTTTGTGGATTTCACGCGCGCACACAAAAAAAGTATTCAGTCATTCATCCATTTCTATGCAAATTTCTTAATTTCTTATGAACGTCCGCATTTCTAAAGGGAATATATATATATATATATATGCTTTACGTCATCGAGAGATAAAAGAAACATTTTTTTGAAAAATTGTTTTAGAAGAGGGAAATATTAGATATTTAAGTCACGTTTTCAGGAGTGCGGGTTATTATGAAACAATTATTCAATCGACGCTCACAAAACTACGAGGAGGAAAAAAGTTTTACTCTCAAAGTTCAAATATTCACATTATTATTATTACTGTTTATTATTATATATAAATAAATTTTAAAATAAGAGTTAGGAAATCATGCTAGCATTCTCAAGCTTATTCTTTTATTAGTTTATAAATATATTTTCATACGTTTTAATTTAGAAAAGATTTTTTTTTTATTACAGAACATATTAATACGCGTGAGCCCGTGATCTCGGCTGTGTTATCTTCAGATGGCGCCTAAAATAACTCCCTAACGCTATTAGTGCCGGCACTATAATCTAGTTCTATAGTGGCAGGACACCGTCCCCTCTCCACGGAGTAAACTTAACCTCTACACATTTACTTCCCTCCCTTCTGATATTCTATAATGGGATATCAACTCTAGATAGTTCCCAGGTGCACATGGCTTCAAGAGAGATATTATTTTTCCCAGGTGAGGATAATTTAAAATAACCTATGGAGGTATCCAAATTTCTTAAAAAATTGGAAAGGACTCCTCCAATTAGTTTCTAGAGGAATATAATTTCTTGTATTTGTTAGACATTGTAGATATTTACTTCATGCTCCTGGCCGATACTCATCATTCTTGCTACATCATCCATCAACATCAACCTCTCTGAAGTCATAATACTTCACGCAGCATCAACAGCAATCAACTCGGTCACTGTGCGGCCTCAGAAACCACTTAGACTTCAAATAGTACTCAAGTTTATTGAGATGGTTACATAAGTTTTACAACGACACATTCATGTGTTAGCTCTATGCTCTAACGAACCGTTCGGACTATCAAAAGTTAATATACATCCCAGGAACATTGGATGAGAAAATGCACCAGCATTCTCCTAGGTTCCTCTCGTGTATCAAACTAGGATATACTACTAAGTATTACTGTTCTTTCAGCATGTTGAAGTTGTCCTACAGTTCTATTTCAATGTGAAGCGACTTTTTTTTGACAGATATTAAATTAACTAAATAATACTAATGAGTGGACTCTTACGAATATATCACTCTCTTATTAAAACTCTGCCCTTGTGGATCTTACTATCCCTTCAAATATCTCGGCTTGAAGACCACTCTTAGGCACACGGTGTTTATAATTGTTCAAATTATCTCAGAGAGCTGTGGTCACGTTGAATTATATTCTAATTGCATTGTCCAATCTGTCAGAGTTCATTGTCAATCTGTCAGTAAGTTCATTGTTCAATCTCATATTCTTGTTCAATCTGTAAAGTTCATTTTACATCGTCTAGTTCATTCACATCTGTCGTATCATTGTTCAATGTCAGTATGTTCATTGTTCACATTGTCATAAGTTCATTTTCACATCTGCAGTTCATGTCACATTGTCAGCATTTTTCACATCGTCAGTATGATCATGTTACTGTCATTTCAATGTCACATCGTCAGTGACATTGTTACTCTTCATTGTCATTGTTACATCTGTCAGTAGTCATTGTTCACATCTGTCATATTCATTTAGGGTTACTCAACAATACTTGATAATGAGCTATTTTTTAAAGTATTTTGTAATACATTACGTCATGTGATCTACAAGGGCTACTTTTTAAATGCGAAGCGAAGTCGAAGCGAATCTTGAAACTTGCGAAGCGAAGTCGAAGCGAAGCTTGAAACTTGCGAAGAAAAGTCGAACTCGAAGCTACCTAGGATTTTTGTTGATGTCACTTGACGTCACTTTTAATTTGAAATTAATTGATTATTTTTCTAGATCTTGTTAGTAACAAGGGCCAGGAAAATGTTCTTATGTGTTACCTAGGAACTATATTAATAACTAATGCACCCAGGCTTAATGATAAGTTTAGTATCTTGTCTATTTTCAAGAACATGATATATAGATGGAGTAATCCTAACAAAAAAGTATAAATAATAACTTTGACTAATTGATTCTTAGTTGAGTTTTAATTATTACTTACATCGTGGAGTTTATAATATTATTTTGCAAACTTTACATATGCATGTCTTTATCTTAATTTCTCTGATAATAATTATACATTAAATTCCTTTTTTTTTCCTAATTTTCGTATGAACCCTATTGAATAGTAAAGAAAATGCGAAGAAGTTACTGTTTTTACATAATCTGTGAACTTACAGTTGCCACCACCTCTTTGGTGAATCGACTATATACATCAATTAGAAAGAGATATCAATATAGGAAGAAGGTTAAAAGTTTACTTTTGATAAATACAAATACTAATTAATTATTAGTAGCAATACAAAGTTAATAGATTTGGTAACTTGTTTAATTGCATGTTAGACATATATTTTTAAATATTTTATTTAAAGTTACGTCAAATTTATTTCTTAACAAAACATTTTTAAACCCCATTTTTTGAATAATAATTATTACAACTTAGTGATGTCATACTCAAACCGTGGGCCCACATAGTACATTTTATCTCGAATCCTTTCAAGCTGGAACCATTAACCCGTTAATCCGTCAAGGTTCATTTGACACGCACTGTGAGTCATCAATTTATGAAACCTCTCGCTTAAATGTGATTGTTGAGGTGTAAAAGAGTAATTCCACTGTCATGCTAACAGAGACAGATCGCCACAACACACAATAATAAAATAATATATATTACAAGTAAAACAATGATGAATAAATGTAATTAAGTTATAATGATTTACGGGATAGTGCCATGAAGCTGTCTTTATATTAATATACACAAAACAAGTGTTTCGCGGTTATGGACAACACAGATGAACGAGTTGAAGGGTCATTTAGAAAATGATTTGAAAATGGATTCAAAGTTGTGTGTGATGTGTTGCTGCAATATTAAAACTGTATGACAGTCATACCAGATAATAATCTATCGACCGTAATGTTTAACAATGTTTCTGATGAGTGGAACTTACTTGTCATGTAACGTACTTTGTACCATTATTTGACATCTCGTAACGCATAAGTTAAGTGACACATTGTCACACCTGAAGTGAGGGTTCCAGATAAAGGGGCGAACGCATGATTTACCCCCTTTGGCCCACCTCCCTCACATTAACAGTTACAATCAATAAAGTACTTTTGTGAGTGATGTAATTAACTTTCAAGCTCTTAATGCCATAAAGTAGGCAAGTAAGTAAATATGTTATGTGTTTTAAGTTTAAAACAAGTGAAGGACACTACAGAATGTGACGAATGAGGGGGCTAAATTCTAAGACCAGGCTTATGACTGGATATTCAAACGGAGTGTCGTTATATCCTATATATTGAAAGAGCCCCAACAATTCCCGATTTTAAAAGAATTCGTAGATAATAGTTTCAAAACAAAACATTAAATAACCACCAAGAAATCCCTTCCTCCGAAACCCCACAACCCCATCAATGTAAGTTTCAGGGTACACCATTGATGCCCCAACACTTTTTACGTGAACTACAAAACAAATTCCCAACTAAATAAAGTTAAGTTCACAGAACGTGTGTTACTAATCACATTCGGAAGATAATGTTGAATTTCGGGAAATGGTCATTTGGTGCCAACTCCATAATAATTCCGCTCGGCAGTACCGCGGTCACATCACACTGGTAGCGCGACGAACGTCAGAGACTGGAACTAATACTCCTCATTGTTGCGCGCCATAACGCCACTACTCTCCTCTCCTCTCTGCATTAATATTCAACTAATGTAGTAGCGATATGAGGCTCTCTACGGTGACAAGCTGCAATTTCACGCGTGTGAGATAAGATTGACGTGGCGGATACCCGTGCAATTTGCGAGTGCGTGCGTGGTAACATTAACCAAACAAGGAGGACATTGGGGCCTTTAGAAGGGGGGATGTGTATTAAATGTGAAACGTGTTTACTCTCTCTCACATTTAAAACATTTCGCTTTATCAACGAAAAAAACAGGATATCTAAATTGCTTTTATATAAAGACGGGTTGTAATAGTGACGAATTTGTTGCCAATCCTCAAAATTGGGAAGAATATATGATACCCTTGGTTGTATCCTCACAAACCTTTCTTGATTTGGTTGGGCTGATTATTGTATTAATCCAACTAGCTAATTATGTACTTCTGCTTTGGGAATATGTGTCTAACTTAATGCAGTAGACCAATACTCCCTCATGAACTGAAAATATGGCTTTAATCGTCAGTACTTAATTATAAATTATTGTAATAATAATCAAATTTACTTGGTCCAGCTCAGAGGTTGAATGAAGACTCTTTACATATTGATTTATCTTACATTTTTAAACAAGCCTAAACACACGCATGTCCAGCCCAAAATCTAAAAAGACTTACTTTTTGTAGAATCCACCCTATATGGTCTAATGTTGGTCTATTTTAGCTCAAGTCTATCATCCACTAAAGCCTCGTTGACACGGCCCAAGCAAACTTAGACGCTGCGCCGCATCACTTGGGCATGCTTGGATCGTGTCAACAATTCATCCCAGCCCATTTGGATGGGGAGGCTATGTCCACGTTGAGTAGGAGGGTGGCCAAATTACTTGGATCCAAGTCGAGCCTTGATGGGATTCAAAATGGCGTCGTCTCAAAAAACGGAGAGTGAAACCCGTAAAGGGAATGTTATACAAATAATTAAATGGATGGATAAGCAAAATGTATGGTTCATTTAACAGAATGAGGCAGAGGGAGTGTTATGGATTGTAACGAAGAGCAGATATTGCAGATATCATGTTAGTATCAAGTTTTATTTTTGCATTGCGTCTTAGTAACTGTTCAGGTTATTCACACTCAAGTTCTTGAATTATTGGTTTTATAGGTCCTAGCAATGTGCACAGTAGTTAATCGTAGATGAAAGAAAGTGTCTTCATCTTCAACCGCTACTTCGCGAAATAAATTTGAGGAAGCTTCAAGAGCCTTAAGTATCCAGTTCCAGGACCAAACTTTCTTTTTTCTATTTTCTGAACCTTTATTTTTATGGATCTCAACTTCCTGTATGAGCATATCAGCGACCGCTATGATACCCTCCAAAAACAATTCCGCCATCTTTTTGATGTCTACATGATTGTCCAGGTGACTAACTTGGACCAAGTGCACTTGTACAAGAACACTTGGTCCAAGTTGTTATCAAAGTATACTTGGACCGTGTCGACGTGGCTAAAAGAAAGCTGTATTTTGTTTTTAGGGAAATAAATGTGTAAGACTTCTAAATGTTCAAATGAACTGATGAGGCAGCGGGAGATGGCGCGATGCAACCAGAGCTCTTAGCGTGGAAATCAGGCGTTACAAAGAAACACCGTTTGGTCGACTACACTATACAAGCCGACACAGAAAAAACTTAAGTAACATAATTTATTATAAAACAATCATTAAAGCCAAGATTAAGAAATAAAGGTTTGAATAGATTTGTAAAAATAGCTTTTCATATTAGGATCATTACAAGGGTATCGAAAAATCCCTCAGCAGTAATTTATTGGCTGTTAAGTACTGCTATTTTTAATTCAGTGATAATTTGGAGGGTTACAAATGGCACTAAAGGGTGATGAAAATAATCTAAAATTATTTTGAAAACTGAAACGGAAATTAAAAGTTGCATGCTGTATATTACATTTCGTAAAGTGTTTTAAGCTAAAGTAAAAATAGCTAGTCTGCCCCAATAATACGGACACACACACACACACACACACACAACAAACATATTCTTTCAGCACTTCTAAACATTAGTTAATGTTGTGTATTTACCGTAAATATTATACAATTAATATTTGCCAATAGAGTGAATGTTGTAGTTCTAGTGATGATGCGGAATGACTTTTAGATCACTATCTATAAGTGTTTATGGTTTATTTTTTAGTGTTTTTTTTTAAATGTTATCAAAATATTATTAATGTGTATGCACTAGTGCCTCAAAACTACAATTCCGGCACTAGAGTCACACAAACTTTAATGACTTCTGCGATTTAAACCACGACGTAGACATGCCTAGGGACAAGGGTAGACTGAAATCTGTCGAGGATAGATGTTTATCACACCTCTTCTTATCAACGCGTGTTGTTTAGAAAAGAGTTGCGGAATAATTTTAGGGGGAATGGAACTCACCTCTTCTAAGGTGTTATCTATCATTAATCTGTGAGAGCCAGGTATTCCAACTTAATTGAAAAGTTTTCTCTAGCCCAATTTAGCTCTACTGAAAATGGCGAACCTTTTATAGAACTCCAATATGTCAAAGTTTCCATATTATTGGTAAAATATTATTTTCACACTGGTTGGGTTGAGCAAGGAGCCTGCGTTACAGACATTAGGTTGATAGCTATGAACATTTTTATTTGATATAAACTATAGCGAGTAAAATATAAAACTGTATTTATTATGTACATTAAGAACATTTTTCTACCAAATATATTTATCTTAAGACATTAAAAAAACTTCATAAAAATAATTAACTGTCATAAACAAAAATAAAATGGATTAAATCAAGAATTTTAATTTTGATTTAGGCAAAATTTAATTTTGCTTATTTTTATTATAAGTGTAAATATCGACTATTATCAACTAAACTAGAAGGCAAGGTGAACATTAAACTGTATCATATGATAGGAAACCACGTACTTTAAAAAAATCTGTCCTAAGCACAAGTCGGCTCAAGTAACTAATGTTTGCAATTACTACTTTGAGATCAAGTTCCTCTAGATCTTTGGTACTGAAATAAACAATCACAGCACATATTAACTATTACGTTTATAATAACTATTAGTCGTGCCTTATTCAAATAGGTAAGTCTGAGGGCGGTAGTTAGAGGAAGATCACCCAGATTACAACGACAACCCAGTGTAATGCGAGTCTAACACCTTATTCTAAGCAAACCTCGCTAAGAATATGCACTCTCTCTCAAACTGAAACTAATGTTGATTGCTGTCAGAAAGGAATAATGTATTGTTTATTACTAGATCACTGACAGTGATACTCTCTAGTCACTGTCGCTACCAATGACTAGAACTCAGTATCAGTGGTCGGTGTATTGCGATACGCTCGCCAGATGGCAGCAGCCTTATCTCCCAAACAGAATGTAATTACAATAGCATCGCATATTATCTATCACTAATTTACTTTACTAAACCAAACATGTACGCATAAATCCGATAAAATACTTATTTTTTAATTTTCAGAAAGTGAGATGTTTAGTTGAAAATAAAATCGTTAAACAAATATCAGTTTTACAAGTATAGTCTAGAGCAGTGGCTGGGGCAAAATATCGATACTGCAAAACACTGCAACCACGTCAAAACATCTGTTCGGCAAGTCACAGTGAGTTATCACCGGTATAAGTCACCGATATTTTATAATCACAGTCACGGTAATCACCAATATTGGAAAATCATTGTTTCGCACACCACTAGTTTCCCATTATTAACCAAAATAACGAATCATTAATTTAAAGGTGAAGTTTGGCGACAGCTTTTCATCAACTACCAACCTGTTATATACAACCGCTCTAAGAGATTCCATCTGGTTGTCATTTAAATGTGTACAAAGCAAAGTGAACCTTTGGTTAATGGCTGCAACGAGGGTGGTTCTCTGCAAAGGAGGAATTTCAGGTATTTTCGTTCACAAAGCATTGTTCACAATCTCATGACGTTAACAATCACAGTTGTTTCCGCGCATTTGTATTGTTTACCAGAGGCTACCATTGCTATCCATGTTATGTCCGTGATTTACAGTACTGCACTCAGGCGGACAATGCGAGTACTATTGAGAACAAAAGGTGTCAAGAGTACGGTAAAGAAACACTGTAGAGAGAGAAGGCGACGCATTGTGATGTCACGAAGGTAGTTTTATTTTTGTTCTCATGAACAACATTTTGGTCAAGTTCCCCGCTTTGTCTAGTTTTCTTGTTTTTATTTTAGTTTATGTTTTTTTTGTAGTGAACCACGGTTTTATATGAAACACATTTCAACTCGAATTAAAGTTTTGGAAGCACAAAGTAATTTGATCTGACGTGCAAGTTAAAAAACATACCACGTTTAGATTAAAGCTACATCTATCAACCTATAGAATGGAATAAGAAGATGATCAACACAAAGGACATAATATGTAGTACAATGTTTTACTTTATCATATAAAGAAACTATCGTGAGCACGAGACATTTCCGTCTCGGAGCAGGATTGTGACGTTTTGACTGTTTGTGAGGTTTGATGGATGTTGTTCATACTTGATATTATGACTGTCTGTGAGGTTTGATGGATGTTGTTCATACTTGATATTATGACTGTCTGTGAGGTTTGATGGATGTTGTTCATACTTGATATTATGACTGTCTGTGAGGTTTGATGGATGTTGTTCATACTTGATATTATGACTGTTTGTGAGGTTTGATGGATGTTGTTCATACTTGATATATGACTGTCTGTGAGGTTTGATGGATGTTGTTCATACTTGATATATGACTGTCTGTGAGGTTTGATGGATGTTGTTCATACTTGATATTATGACTGTGAGGTTTGATGGATGTTGTTTATACTTGATATCATGACTCTCTGTGAGGTTTGATGGATGTTGTTCATACTTGATATTATGACTGTCTGTGAGGTTTGATGGATGTTGTTCATACTTGATATTATGACTGTCTGTGAGGTTTGATGGATGTTGTTCATACTTGATATTATGACTGTCTGTGAGGTTTGATGGATGTTGTTCATACTTGATATTATGACTGTCTGTGAGGTTTGATGGATGTTGTTCATACTTGATATTATGACTGTTTGTGAGGTTTGATGGATGTTGTTCATACTTGATATTATGACTCTCTGTGAGGTTTGATGGATGTTGTTAATACTTGATATTATGACTGTCTGTGAGGTTTGATGGATGTTGTTCATACTTGATATTATGACTCTCTGTGAGGTTTGATGGATGTTGTTCATACTTGATATTATGACTGTCTGTGAGGTTTGATGGATGTTGTTCATACTTGATATTATGACTGTTTGTGAGGTTTGATGGATGTTGTTCATACTTGATATATGACTGTCTGTGAGGTTTGATGGATGTTGTTCATACTTGATATATGACTGTCTGTGAGGTTTGATGGATGTTGTTCATACTTGATATTATGACTGTGAGGTTTGATGGATGTTGTTTATACTTGATATCATGACTCTCTGTGAGGTTTGATGGATGTTGTTAATACTTGATATTATGACTGTCTGTGAGGTTTGATGGATGTTGTTCATACTTGATATTATGACTGTGAGGTTTGATGGATGTTGTTCATACTTGATATTATGACTCTCTGTGAGGTTTGATGGATGTTGTTAATACTTGATATTATGACTGTCTGTGAGGTTTGATGGATGTTGTTCATACTTGATATTATGACTCTCTGTGAGGTTTGATGGATGTTGTTCATACTTGATATTATGACTGTCTGTGAGGTTTGATGGATGTTGTTCATACTTGATATTATGACTGTTTGTGAGGTTTGATGGATGTTGTTCATACTTGATATATGACTGTCTGTGAGGTTTGATGGATGTTGTTCATACTTGATATATGACTGTCTGTGAGGTTTGATGGATGTTGTTCATACTTGATATTATGACTGTGAGGTTTGATGGATGTTGTTTATACTTGATATCATGACTCTCTGTGAGGTTTGATGGATGTTGTTCATACTTGATATTATGACTGTCTGTGAGGTTTGATGGATGTTGTTCATACTTGATATTATGACTGTCTGTGAGGTTTGATGGATGTTGTTCATACTTGATATTATGACTGTCTGTGAGGTTTGATGGATGTTGTTCATACTTGATATTATGACTGTCTGTGAGGTTTGATGGATGTTGTTCATACTTGATATTATGACTGTTTGTGAGGTTTGATGGATGTTGTTCATACTTGATATTATGACTCTCTGTGAGGTTTGATGGATGTTGTTAATACTTGATATTATGACTGTCTGTGAGGTTTGATGGATGTTGTTCATACTTGATATTATGACTCTCTGTGAGGTTTGATGGATGTTGTTCATACTTGATATTATGACTGTCTGTGAGGTTTGATGGATGTTGTTCATACTTGATATTATGACGGTCTGTGAGGTTTGATGAATGTTGTTCATACTTGATATTATGACTGTCTGTGAGGATTGATGGATGTTGTTCATACTTGATATTATGACTGTCTGTGAGGTTTGATGAATGTTGTTCATACTTGATATTATGATTGTCTGTGAGGTTTGATGAATGTTGTTCATACTTGATATTATGACTGTCTGTGAGGTTTGATGGATGTTGTTCATACTTGATATTATGACTGTCTGTGAGGTTTGATGAATGTTGTTCATACTTGATATTATGACTGTCTGTGAGGTTTGATGGATGTTGTTCATGCTTGATATTATGACTGTCTGTGAGGTTTGATGGATGTTGTTCATACTTGATATTATGACTGTCTGTGAGGTTTGATGGATGTTGTTCATACTTGATATTATGATTCTAGATGGTCGCGCGTTGAGGACAAATAGTGATTTTAATACTAGCAAGGGTAGATTAATAGCAATTTACTAAGGACAGATTTTTGAAAATTTTAATGTTTTCGAAAATTGTTCTAATGATTTTGTTCAAAATAAATATTTGGGACGTATTTTATAGGTTGAGTAACATTTTAAAATGGTTTTTAAGATAAAATTGATTTATAGGTGGTTTTCTAGATTTATAAAATTTATAATATTTCAAAATGGCTATACTAATGTTGGTATAATATATATCTAAAGAGTGTTTACTAAATGTGTTTTTTCTAAGTAACATGTATCTAAGGGTAGTTTACCTTTAACAACATTATTTTATTTCCTATTTACAATTTACTAAGAGAATGTACGAGTTTGTAGATTGAGGCGAAACATTTATTTATTTTTGTCAAAGCTTTCAGAGAGATAAAAATAATTATATTAGGTACCTAGCACCAAATTTGGTAAAACAATATGATATTAAAACAAAATAAATAAAATCAACAAGCATGGTTTGGTGTAAAACAAGAATGCAGGTCTCGCGTAGAATTTGAAATAAACGATAACAAATTAAAGAAAACTTATTCACAAAGGCCTTTGCCATACCTATGTTACCCAATTCTGCACCAATAATATTTTTTGGAATTGCGATTTTGATCATAGATTGTGCTTAAATGAGTAGCATAATACATATACCCTAACCTATTGTAACACTAGATAGGTGGTACGATATCGACTAAGCTGTTCTCCTGTGTGAAGTAGACTTTCTTCTTCAGTCTCAACACCACGCCATTCCATCTCTAAGATGCACGGAAAGCAAGACTATCTAGAAGGTTCTGGGACTCAAAATATTCCACAAGGACAGTGTATAAGGCCAGCGATTGGTCAGTTCAGATCTGATCAGGGTGAGCCGGTGATCGTGATAGATCGTACTAATCTTAGTGGTCTAGACTGTAGAGTGCAATCTTTGTGGCAAGATCTGTTACCTGTAGAGTGCAATCTTCGTGGCAAGGATTGTTACCTGTAGAGTGCAATCTTCGTGGCAAGGACTGTTACCTGTAGAGTGCAATCTTCGTGGCAAGGATTGTTACCTGTAGAGTGCAATCTTCGTGGCAAGGACTGTTACCTGTAGAGTGCAATCTTCGTGGCAAGGACTGTTACCTGTAGAGTGCAATCTTCGTGGCAAGGACTGTTACCTGTAGAGTGCAATCTTCGTGGCAAGGACTGTTACCTGTAGAGTGCAATCTTCGTGGCAAGGACTGTTACCTGTAGAGTGCAATCTTCGTGGCAAGGACTGTTACCTGTAGAGTGAAATCTTCGTGGCAAGATCTGTTACCTGTAGAGTGCAATCTTCGTGGCAAGGACTGTTACCTGTAGAGTGCAATCTTCGTGGCAAGGACTGTTACCTGTAGAGTGCAATCTTCGTGGCAAGGACTGTTACCTGTAGAGTGCAATCTTCGTGGCAAGGACTGTTACCTGTAGAGTGCAATCTTCGTGGCAAGGACTGTTACCTGTAGAGTGCAATCTTCGTGGCAAGGACTGTTACCTGTAGAGTGCAATCTTCGTGGCAAGGACTGTTACCTGTAGAGTGCAATCTTCGTGGCAAGGACTGTTACCTGTAGAGTGCAATCTTCGTGGCAAGGACTGTTACCTGTAGAGTGCAATCTTCGTGGCAAGGACTGTTACCTGTAGAGTGCAATCTTCGTGGCAAGATCTGTTACCTGTAAGTGCAATCTTCGTGGCAAGGACTGTTACCTGTAGAGTGCAATCTCGGGGCAAGGACTGTTACCTGTAGAGTGCAATCTTCGTGGCAAGGACTGTTACCTGTAGAGTGCAATCTTCGTGGCAAGGACTGTTACCTGTAGAGTGCAATCTTCGTGGCAAGGACTGTTACCTGTAGAGTGCAATCTTCGTGGCAAGGATTGTTACCGGATCAAACCAGACAGGCTATAAGAAGTGGCCACGTGACTGGGGATTGTGTCGAGTGTCAGTGACATTAAACAATTATAAACTCTAATATTCCGTGTGTGTTCAAATTAGTGATAAATGATTGTGGGAGGTGATTGTTTTCACGTGGGGTGTGGGCGAACGCACAACTATGGGTTGTATTACAATATCAATGACTGCATGTCGTTAGTGTGGATACCACAAATTGAAATAAAAACAAAAGATTAATATGGAACTACATTAATTTAAAATAACTTAAGATTGTTCAGCGATATCGGAAAATTTGAAATTAGAATCGAAAGGGACGAATTCTTATGATACTCTGAATACACACATTGAACTATTTGGGAAAACTTTGAGAAAAAGGGGGATAGTTGAGGATTGTACTTATTGTTTTGCCTATGGAATAGTAAACAAATATGAAATTGGACAAAATTAACAGTTGAAAAAAAAAAAAATCATTTTCATCGAGTGAACGCAGTTTCACCGGTTACAGACTATGCCTTAATAATTGAAATAAAAACTTGTTCACCACAAAAATGTTTATATTTCACAATATATTTGTATTAGCTGATCAAATAGTCACGAAAACATATTAATATGAGATTAGGGGTGTCCCACGTGTGATTGCTTTGTATAAATCTATTGATTGATATTTGAATAGTTGCAGGATATGATGGAACCTTTATGTCAGGTGTTGCGACGGCGTAAAAAAAAACCTTTAACCCTACGAATATTAAAGCAGTATTTTTTTAACTAAAAAAGCTTGTCTTTTTTACCTTCTTTTATACTCTATTGAAATTCTAGTAATATTATTGGTAACTGTTTTCTAATTATCATCTGAAAGATATTTAATTTTAATTTTTAATTTATAGTTTGAATGAGGAATTTTCATAATTTAAATTAATGAAATTAACAACTTAAATGCCGAAATAGATCAACAATGGATCAGATTTCTACTATTCGATAATTATTAGAAAAATGCGGAGATACAATATTGCGGTTCATCAATATACATAGATTTTTTTTTAAATTAAATTTTGGCTATGTTTGGGATAACTTATAAACTTGTCAAACTAATTGAGGTATGTGTTATGTGTGATAGATGTGTGTGGAAGAGTACATGTTGAGCTATGTCCCTACAAACCAGTAATCCTGCTATATTATTATTATTATTATTATTATTATTATTATTATTATTATTATTAGCACCGCGTCTTACTACCCATTCGGGTTATACGCACTTACGCTAATGTGTAATGGAAGGGTGATTGTGAGATGAAATGGAGGACCAACAGTTTAACGTGGAACCCGAACCACGGTGGAGGCCTGGCATTTCCCACATTCACAAGATGTCTTGTCAGAGGTGAAGGAAGGGTTTGGCAATCAGATAAATTTGTGCCGGGACCGAGGATTGAACCCCGGCCGCCAGCATAGAAGTCTGACACCTTATACCTAGACCACCAGGTCACCCAATCCTGCTATAGAGACTGGCCAGTATACCGTTGCCACCAGGAGGTAAGGTGGTGCACCCACATTCCAGGACACTGAATATTAACAAATTATTATAAATATTATATGAATCTCGTCGTCAAAGAATGTGTGTCTGTATGTTCTACAGTGTTGTTACTGGTTGTCTATTTTTGGACCACGTCTTATTACCCGCTTGTTGTCAATGTATACCCCATAAATGGGATCAAGTGCAGGGTAGGATACACAAGTAGGAAACGGAGAGGGCCAAGCAAATTGAATAAAAAGGAAAGTACGACAGACCTAGAGTAGAAGAAAGAAGAGGCAATGAGAGAGTGTATGTAGGCTTTAAGATACAGGCAACAGGTAAAATTAATGGCAGAAGTGTCAATGAATTTGTCAACATGCCGAAACATCGAGGACTCCTCATCAATCTGACCCCCCAGGGTGTGAGGACGTGGGATAGAACTTACCTGGATGTGTTTTATTACCCTTATCTGAGAGATCTGTCTTCCATTCCTTGCGAGATTTCTAAACTCGCAATAAAGATGATGGGACTCACAGCAAACATTGACCAATCAGATGTTTACTATAGACCCATTGAAGTTGGAATAAATTACACCTTTATATCCTATATTAGTTCAGTTTATTGAATTAATAAACGTCGGCCAGCATAATTACACGATATTAATAGTTATTAACTAAGTTGAAATTATTGTTTCCATTGGTTTTATTCGTATATAAAGTTTGCGAATTATAAAAAGGTAATTAATAGTATTAAATATAGCTATTAAGATAGTTATTTACGCTGATTCATTTTTAATTATCTACATACGATTATTATAGACAAATATGTCTATGTTCTTAGCAAAATTACATAAAATGGAAATATAGCTAATAGTTTACACTGCATGACTACTCCGTATATTCAAAGTTATTAAAATAATATATAAATATATATTTTTAAATTTGACTTCTCTTCGTCACATCAAACTCCTTGACTTTTCTAGATTCACATAATAAACCTTTATATTTACATATTGACTTATGGGTGGTGATTATGATTTATTTTAAATACGTCAGCAAAAAACTGATTAATAGGCTTCGTTTTTACTGTTCTTACTGATATGGTTTACCGAATATAACGTCAAGCTAATTTATTCTGTAGCGATAAGACTGAGGTTCAAGTCCCAACTGGAGGTACGGAGGGTCATTTTTCCTTAGTGGTTTCCAAATCTCCCACCATGTAAATGCAGGTACATTTCCCTATATTAAACTCTCTCATCCACCATTATAGTAATTTAGTGGGGATATCCGAAAGACACTGTGCCCAGAGCAAGGGTAAGAGATTTACCCACACCAGTGGTCTTCCTGACAAAGGAGTAGTCTCATCTTGTCTGGTTTTTCGTTGGCTCCAATGTTGGAGAGGTGTACCGAAGTTTGTTCTTTTCTAAATGGTTTACCAGTTTCTCTTGTTAGCAATGTGGGCCCGTTTAGTTTCAAATTTATTTTCCTCATCCTAACCCCACTATTGCAAATATTTGTGTAGTTGGACGCGCAGCTCAATATATCTAAGATAATTATTTGGGAGAGAATAGACGAGGAGTAGGCCTACAATTCAAAAAGTGGATAAGTATTACTGTAGAGAGAGGACATTAGGTCAATGCACTTAGATCGCACCTTGCTGCCACGCACTCAACACGCATGTCGGCCTATGAACCATTACACTTAGATTAGAGAGGAACACACTTTTGAAAGAGCGTTTCAACACCATAACATAATATTGATGCTTATTTAAAATTAATGTGTAATTTCTAAACGTTTATTTACACTCAAATTATAGACCTACTACAGGAGTCAACGATTTGACATCAATCTACTTGCGATTAAACTTATATGAATCTTTTCTGTAATACAGCTAATAGTGGTATTTTAAAGACTCGTTTGTACACAAATTTACAGGGTTCTGAAGTTAATGGTAGACCTATCTTTGAGCTTATGAAATAACTTTGTTTAGTTGAAACAGCACCTTAAACTATCCAACCCATTCACCCTTTTTTAATATTTAAAAATAATCGTACGTAATATAGAATAAATCATGGATTGAGAACTTGGATTAATTATTAGCTAGCTCATATTTTATTATTCCGTTACTATAGTGAAAATACCGTCAGCCAGTTTGAATATTTACAAATAAATTACATTGTGGTTGAGCAATGGTTGTGGCGTAGTGGTTTTTGGTGAATATTTTAACTATGAAGGTAATATCAACACACCAACATACCCATTGTCCCGGTTTGGGACGTCACACGAGACTTATGAAGAATGCTAGTTGTTCTAGTCTCGCTAGAAAATTGACTTTAAGTACATATATAAAATATGTTTGTAATAACGCATATACAAACTGTCAATGTTGAAACTCGTCCTTAGTATTAGATTTGTTGTAATAGGAAGTTAAGACTTTTCCCTATTTGGCGCCACTGCTTATGACATTAGTCAATGATGATATCAAACATAGAATTAAAATTTACAAGGATATTAAGAATATCAAGTGAAAGCTTGTCATTGGATTAGTTCCCTTTTCCTTTATTTAAAAATCTTTTGTCAAAAGGCGCAGAGCCAGTATTGAAAAGTAGAAGAGGAAAAGAAATAAGCAAATGGTAAAGAAGTGGAAAAGAATAGAACAAAAGAAAGGATTCGTTACACTGAAAGCTTTACCGTGTTCTTGAAGCATCTGATCCAGTGCTACAAGTACTCCGTGGAGGACTCTTTGTACCCTTTGGCATGAAAAGATCTCAACATTAGCCATTCCACGCGTCATGCACTGGGAATCAACATTAAATACTAAAATAGAATTTGTCTCATTAGGAAATGAAAGGATTTGAACGAAAAGTTTAAAATTTAACTTATAATATCAAAGGAGATATTTATATTACAAATTGTTTTGGAACATTGATAATATCATATATAATATCTTAATATATAAATAGTTATGAATAGGTCCTTAAAACCTTTAAATCCCTCGAATATTGAAACACATACAAGCCTAGCTCAAAGTTGAGAATTCATATATATATATATCAATAATCACACACACATACATACATACATACATATCAATAACAACCGAATTAATAAGGTTTAATTATTATTACTGTGGTCATTACGAAGTTAATAATAATTCAATAAGTACAATTAGCAGATTTTGAGGACCGTTTTCTTTTTAACGAACTCCACTATTGTATACATTAGGGAAATTCTCTTCAAAGGAAGGGCAAGTGGAAAGCTACTATGGAGAACAAGGTTTAACTGAATCAATGTAAAAGAGTGAATGGAGAGAGAGGGTGAGAATATTATAATGATTAAAAAATCCGGTTAAACATACATATTTTAAAGGTTGAGATTATATATTCAAATGTAACTTAATCAAGAGAATTGCCCAGATCTATGGTCTCATGGTCTAAGGTGTTATATCTAATAATGTAATGCCGGTGACTATGAGATCTGGTGTATTGAGGGTGATTTTTTCTAAATGGTTTCCCACTCTCCCTCTGGTAAACACTGATGTATTTCCTGTAAATGTATTTCTCGTCCGTCACATTAGTGTAAATATACTAATAGTTTTAATGGGTTGTAAAACGTGGTAACACAAATAAAAATATATTATGAATACAATAAATGTACTGCGGCATTTTCTTTTCTAAAACATAAAAAAATATTTAATTAATTAATTAATTGTTTAAATGAAGTGTTTTTAATACGCCATTTACACTTCTACACTTTAAACGAAATGCACACTAGCTAATGTAAGGAAAGTGAGTGAGTAGGGTAGTGTATTAAGGAAATGCACCAGTATTAGCTTGTAAATGTACAGATTGTAAAAGCAAACCCAGCTACCCCTGCCTGCCTCTCGGGTCCCCGTAACAAGCTCTGATACACTGTGGCTGTGTTAGGAGTGTTTAGGTTTGTTTAGTTAATATTGGCCCGCAGCTTGATCAAATTTAATCAACGGAACATAGCACACATTGTTCTATCCCATTTTTGGATGCAAACAACATGTTCATAGGGAGTTTTCATTTCAATTTTTATTTTAAAATCCCCGATTGTTTAATATTCCCTGACATGACGTGACATCCAGTAGCTATTCAAACAATAAACGCACCGATATCGACCAATCAACTTGAAATCAAATTAGCCTGAAGAGGCTATGATTGGATGGTTTACACTGAACCACAATCCTGTGCTGTCACATGCGGGAAGACTAACCTTAGGGGAAGAACAGTTCTAGTCCAAACTGGAACCTTACAAGTAATTTAAAACACTGACAAGTTGAGGTAGGCTTGTAAGTTAATGACACAGCTTGGTTAGCTTTGTGATTGAGGGGTGATACACTTCTTATAGGGCCCCTACACGATCAGACTGGCAGTATTAATAAAGTAATAATTAATACTGACAGTAAGGGTACGGCCAGATTGAGCGCGCGAGCGACTAAAATATAAAATAGAACACATTGGTTGTAATGGGGGGTGGCCACACTGGAGCGAGCGAGCGAGCGAGCGCGCTTGAAAGATAGAACTGATTTTATTTTTCAAGCGCGCGCGCTCGACCCGGTACAGTCTAGTTTACAGGCGCTAGGCAATATTATTGTATGTTGGTTCATTGAGTGCTGGGGAAACTTCTCATTTTGACATGATATTTGACTTTTTTCTATCAGTGATAGGTTTAACACACTTGCTATTAATGGCCCGGTGACCTGGCGGTCTAGGGGTAAGGTGTCAGACTTCTGTGCTGGCGGCCGGGGTTCAATCCTCGGTCCCGGCACAGATTTATCTGATTACCAAACCCTTCCTTCACCACTGGCAAGACATCTTGTGAATGTGGGGAAAGCCAGGCCTCCACCGTGGTTCGGATTCCACGTTAAACTGTAGGTCCTTCATTTCATCTCACAATCACCCTACCATTACACATTAGCGTAAGTGCATATAACCCGAACGGGAAGTAAGATGCGGTGCTAATAATAATAATAATAATAATAATAATAATAATAATAATAATAATAATAATGGCCTAATTTAATTGGTAAGACCATAAATAATATAATGTATATATGTAAACCCGATATGTTAAAATACTTCAATATTATAATCAAAGTAGGCCTTTACAAATAAGAATCACCATTAGTTTGGAGAGAGTATGAAAAAACCACAACAATAAATAAGTTTTAAAAATCACCTTCAGTTCACTGAGCCAAGATTCGAACCTTTGCCTCCTAGTCAAAAGTTATCGAGTGCAACGCACCATTCTGCCACTGGTGCGGCAAATCTGATTTTAAAACACTTCAGTACAGTACCATACGCATTTCTCAATTTATTAATTGGATGCACTTCTACTTTTTTCTTTTTTATAAATACACAATATTTTCTGTAAGAATTTTCGAGGAGCAGAGATGTACTAAGTGTGTTTGACAGAGACATCTTATCTAACTAGGGGGGAGGGGGGGGGCGGTGACCTAGTGGTCTAGGGGTAAGGTGTCAGACTTCTGTGCTGGCAGCCGGGGTTCAATCCTCGGTCCCGGCACAGATTTATCTTATTTCCAAACCCTTCCTTCACCTCTGACAAGACATCTTGTGAATGTGGGGAATGCCAGGCCTCCACCGTGGTTCGGATTCCACGTTAAACTGTAGGTCCTTCATTTCATCTCACAATCACCCTACCATTACACATTAGCGTAAGTGCGTATAACCCGAACGGGTAGTAAGACGCGGTGCTAATAATAATCTAACTAGGGTCCGCTAATTACGCGCTCGCTCGCCAGTTTGGCCACCCAGTCGCTTGCGCGCTCGCTCGCTCGCACGCTTGGCAGTCTGGCCGAACCCTAAGACTGATTGTGTATGGGACCTAGTAGTTTGAACATCCCCTGACTTTCAGAGATTTCTAGACCAAAATGTGCACATTTTCCCAAACAGGTGCGTGCTCCTTGCAAGATTGCACGAATGATAAAACTAACAGTTTATCCTGGTTATGTTATTTTAATTAGTATTTAGAAAATTATTGCTAAAATTTATTTTAAATTACGACTTTTTTTTATCTATCCTACAAAATTACTCAATTTTTGTTTTCTTTTCCCTGTTTAACAAGATGCGTATGAACACTCTAATTACTCCCATTAAAGAAAAATATAGCTATAAAAAAGAGAGTTGGTAAAAAGTTATTTTGATAAGAACATATGAAAGACAGTGAATTACAGTAAAGCCTAATATGACCAAAACTAGTTATCTTTATCCAGGTGTTTTTTTTAATTTACCTTAATACTTAGTTAATTCCCACTGTAACAAGTCAAAATTGAGTTACTGAACCTTTTAGAGCTCACCTTTTCAGCTTTATATTTTAATACTCTACAGCTTTAAAAATTGTTCACTTTGTTTCCTAACCCAAACACAAAGCTTATTTATTTCTCTATGTGTGTGTCCAGTTAAGTAAATCTATTATTTACTGTAAAATTATATTTTTAAGTGTCACAATAAAAATGTAGCATTAATTAATCTACAGTAAACAACAAATATAAATAAATGGTACGGAGCTCCGCACGGACTTTCTCGCTCTATTGTTTAAAAATGGAGATATTGACTCAAAGTTCGTAATATATTATGTGAAATGAAATGTTATACACTAGCAAACCCAATACTAAGTTTTACTGGTTTAAAATATTATAATTTTATTTTAAAGAATTAATATACTTAATTGTATGTTTGGACCGATAAAAAATATCAATATTGGGTCCACAAGGGTCAACACTTCGTATTAAAATCTTAACTTCAGGGTAAAATTTTCAACATTTTATTAGGTAGACAGTTTATTTATAATCTTAATCAACACCTAAATATGAATTCTAATCAAAATCGTTTGAGCTGGTTTTGAGAAAATCGATATTTTTTAAAAATCTTTTCACCCTTTATTAAACTACTCTTAATTTTAAGTTTAAACAGACACACAGCCTGCATTGCAAATACCACTATTTAGGAATCGAGGGGTCATGAGACGTCGACATTTCACGCTAGATTTTTTTACGGTCACAATACTTTACATTTAGTGTTCGAAAAATTAAGAAATATATATATATATATATATATATATATATATATATATATATATATATATATTTGTTATATCTTGAAAGTTGTTTGTTTTATAAAAAATATGCTTCAAATAAAATATTTGTATTATAAATAATGATAAGTAATTTCATATCTCAAAGTGAGTTACGGAAATATGATAAAAAATGATTATTTACCCATCAGACTGGAGCCCTTAAAGTCATTTTGCCGAAATATTAAGGGTAGCCAATTTGTTTGTAATATTTTTAAATGTTTTGAAACGAAATATAATCAAAATCGTTATAGTAAATTTTGAGAAAATTGACCCTTTTTCTTTTTGCCCTTTAGTAAACTACCCTTAATTTTAGGGTTAGTTATCCAATTACAAAAATCCTTCGGAAAAACCCTATGAAAACCCTTGATACCAAGTTTTAGCCTGATCAGTAAAATAGTTTAGGCTCTAGTTGGAGGTACAGTTAGACAGACGGACGGAAATTCAAAAACCACTTTTTCTGATTCGGGAGGTCATGAAACGTCAAGATTCATTAAAATCTTGAGCTCGATTTTTTAACGATCACAATACTTTCTCTACCTTTAAGATAGCGAGAAAGTAAAAAGCTAGTTGCCTACATTGACATTCTGCCATCTGTCATTTTATGTGTTTCTTGTAAATTCCGTAGGAGCCTAAGCTGTACTTCCCCACAATTATATCAAAAGGTGTCTACAGTTTTAATAATGACCAAAACCAAAAGAATCTTCAAGGAAATAAAATGTTAGTGAAGATTTCATATCACAAACATGATACAAAAAAATAGTAAAATAATTTTTTGAGTCATTTTAGTAAAAAATAATTGTTTTATTGGCATCTCAAGAAAATCAATATATATTTATTATGGTAATGGTAAAAACTTGAAATGAACAATCGGTAATAATAAGTCCAATAAACAATATATTAATGGTTCGATCCCACGCCCATGTCACAAAAAAACTTTAATAATTTAGAAATTTAAAAAAATAATTCCTTAATGTAGGTTGGCTATTCCACCACGTCTTGGTAAATAGGAGGGTTTTACACATATTTGAATTAAATTAAATAGAAATGAGGAAGGAAAGTTACTAAAGTAAATGGGTCCACATTGACATAAAGGGAGAGTGGTTAATCATTTAGGGAAACTTCCTCCAATACCCCCAACCGAGATTCGAACCCCGATATCCCCGTTAACGGCAATCCAGTCCAACATTAGAATACCGCAGATACGAGATGTGGGTTTGTTATTGTAGCTTTCATCTATGACTATGTATGTAATTTTAAAGTAGGTATTTAATAACTTTGCACCGTTTTGTTCGTTCTTGTAGGCTTTAATTAAATTTTATCGTTTTGAATCATAGCCCACTGAGCCGAGATTCTTCATTTCTCGTGGATTTTTTAACAAATCTTCGAGATTAACAAAATATACAGTATCGTGTTCCTGGAATTCCAGGGTTCAACAGTGACCAGATGCGTTCAGGCTCACTATCCTCCCTCCAACAAACAAGGACTTGCGCACTCTTTCAACCAAGCAGGTCCCTCGAAATAACACGAATGATTTAATCAGCCCCGAACTGCGTCAAGTACCCTCTCTTTCTAATTAAACAGGTCCAATGTGTTTGTTGGCCGTGGCCCAGTAGGTATGCGTGGGTGGCGGTACACCTTTGACAGGTGGACAAGGTCAACCGCAGGTCAGAGTACAAGAAGAGAATATTTGAGCCTCCCACCAGAGGACGTGAGCGATGGTGATGTTTTGGAGAGAGGTCGGTGCAACGGGCTGTGATTCAAAAGGAAATATTGAAACATAGTTTTTCACAAAGCCAATCTATCAAATTATTTTAATTCATATATAAAGGTTTTTAAAATAAAGTATTTAAGATGTTTCTTCAGATCAAAACTGTCTTTACATTGTTCTGTATTCTGTAATTAAGATCCGTTAGGGGACCATCCATAGATGCAGACGTCCAGGAATCCCGCTTTATTAAATAAATGGTTTGCTACTTCGAAATATGACTCGTATCAACATGAAGGTGAAAAGTACCAACCTCTCCATTGTCCATATGGAATTACAAACATAATATTGTAAGTTTTATATGTAACCATCTGTATGATAATACCAAAGCGCCCATTTTTAGCGACGATCAACGCGACAAGTCGCAGCTATAAGTTCAACGTAAGTGTTTGGAAACATAGATCCAGACTCTAAAAAACAACAAATTGAAGTCATATTTTATAGACTCACCAAACAAACTGTAGAGACAAAGGAGGTATAAGGATGTTTTCTCTCAGGTAGGCAACACCACTATTATGTATTGTTCAAATTTAATACTTGTCTTGTGTTTACAACGAGGTATAATAAGAGCTAATTTTCGTGGTGTAGATGGAGAGGTTAACTCAAAGGAAATCCAAAAGCATTATCGGGGGAGAGTTCAGTACTCAGTTCACGAGTATAAGACTACCTCCATTACAACCCTAACTCTCTCACGACGATCAAAGTCAGTGCGGGACTTACGTCTTACACCACTTGGCCATCACTTAGGTAGAAAGAATATGTTATGTGTTGATAATATTTGATGTGTGTCATATTTATTAAAATAACTCTGAGAATAATTGTTCATTTTAAGACACTTATCGTAGTTGTTATTAGTCGTGCTCAAGCTGGCTCAGAAGAACTTCAGGCAATGGCCCAGCACTGGGAGACTTTGGTTAGAGACCCGTTTGTGTGATTTTCTTTATTTACTTTATCGCACTTCTTAGGTAGAGAAAGTATGATGATACTCATACAAATCTAACTCTAGATTTTGATTGATGGATGTTGATGTTTCATGATTCCTGAAACCAAGTTATATTTTTCGAATTCCGTCTGTGTAGTACTGAAACTAAAGTTGAACCATTTTACCGATCGAGCCAAAACTTGGTATCTAGGGTTTTTATAGAGTTGTTCAGAGGGGCTGTTGGAATTATACACCCAGCCTCGAAATTAAGGGTAGGTACCTAGTTTACTTAAGAATTCAAAGAGGAAAAGGTGATTTTATAAAAATCGGCTGAGACTATTTTGACTAAATTTCATATTTCGGCACATTTTAACATCAAAACTAAATATAAATTATCATTTTCCAATGAAAATGATTATGAGTATTATTTACATGAACGGAAATCTCTAATTTTTTATCATAGCTGCTCTATTATTAGAGATACGAAATTATTTATAATTGCAAAGGCTTACTATTAAAAAACATTTATTTAAAATATATTTTTATAGAACTAATAGTTTGAGATATCGGAAGATATATTTTTTAAATTAAGGTGTGAGAAATTGATTGTTATGATCTTGGGGAACAGATGTGTTACTTATTTTTCACTCTGTTTATAAAACAGTGTATATTATTTTATTTACGGTATGCTCTTTTGTGGAGTGTTTCTGCAACAATGTATATTATTTCTGTTTGTATACCTTATCTTCTAGTTTTTAGTAAATATCTCCATTTCAAGGTAAACGGTGTGTGGTCCACGGTACCCTTTTCCCCACTAACAATAAATTCTAACACTCTCACATTTACTTTTTAACTCTCCTTCTTTCTTTCTGTGTCCTTGTCTCTCCCCTCTTTATGTCGCTCTTCTCCTTCGTAAGTAAGAATAGTGGAAATAAAATTGAGTCCTAAGTTTTAAAATGTTCATAGTTATCTCTAACTAAAGTAAATAACTCTGAGACCCAGAGAAGAGTACGGCAACGGTAGCTGTTTTAACGTTCCATTAGTTACAAAACGAGCAGGCCAGATTAATCTGGAATTGCACCTAACTGTTCCTAAAAGTCCCATTAAAACATTCACAAGTTGGTTCGTATTAATGTACGCCATATATAGTAATATTCACAGTTAAACAACCGCTTGTAAATTAATTTCTTGCTCCAACGAACTGCCTCCAAACTTTAAATGTAAATGTTAGTTCTCTTTCAAACCTGGTTGGATTAGAGGAACTGTACAAAGCACACGCGGAAGTTTCAATAATTGTTTTAAATTATTTACTTAAGTATAATTCAAACTTAAGCCACATGGGAGCTTCAATGGATACAAACTTCTCTTCTACACAAACGTTAAGAGTTTATTTTAATCATATATTTATAAAATAGTTTTTTTATATTTTGATTACACTTAATTACTCTTCCTCCATCTTAATAAAGCTATACCAATATTTATGCTACACAATTATTTTGTATTCTATCGTTGCCATAGTGTTTCTTTTGTTTCCCCGGAGAATAACACGAACCCTTCTTGTCGCTATTTTATGCAAACACGAGATTATAATAATACATTAATACCTCCCAAATGTTGACACTAATCAGATACATATATACGTTGATATTAAAATAGCTAGCAGATTATTATCAAGTTTTTGTTCCAATATCTCGGATAAGTTACCACACTGTACACCTCCTTTCAAGGAGGTTTTGAATTATTTTGAATGCTATAAGCATCACATTTTATATCAGTTATTTATCATTTTTTTAAAAATTATTTTAAGAAAATGTTTATGATTTCCAATGGTATATTCTTTTCACAATCGTAAGCAATATAGGCATTAGGAATCCTGATTTATATAATTTTTGCAGGCCCCAAGTATAGTGAGAACAATTTACCTGTCCTCTTTGCTATCGAAGAATATAGTTTATGCACCCAGATAGAGTTGATTGACCAACGTCATGTTTATCTGGTTTTGGATGCATTTGACCGTGTTTAATCTTCCTCTTCTGATATTGTGTTTCCACATTTTGATTGTCATGTCGGCCATGCTTATTCACAAATTGTTCTTGGTTGTAACTTCCATTTCTCTTATGTTGGTTATAATTTCGATGATGGCCTAGGCCTATCCCTTGATAATGGCTTGAAACGTCCACTCCAATGTTTATCGTATTTCCTTCATTTAATCACAGTTTTAGGATGTCCTTCTTGTGCCTGTTCTTGGATCAATCTGTTATTCAAATTTTCACTCCGTTTCTTCCAACTACTAACATTTAAACATTTAATATTTAAAATCATTTATATACATTTCAATATTTTGTGTAACGTAAATTTGGCTATCCTTTGCATATATTTGAAATGTGGCAAGCTTCTAATGTTCTTTAACTTAATATCAATTGTTAGACTTTGTTTATTAGTTGAACGATGCCGATTCAAGTAGTCCCGCGTGAGTTTACATTAGGTTTGAGGTGTGAAACTATCGTGTTAGTTGACGTAATGTTTGTAGTATAAATGTATATTGTAGTACTTGAAGGTACTTTCGTTTTGTGTAAATTTAGAATACTATCGTGATATTTAAAGTAAAAGTATAGCATTTAAAGATATAACTTTACTTTGGAAGAGAGTATGTTTTCTTAACGTCTGTAGATGTTCAGACACTTTGTAACAATTTAGAAAGGCTCTTCAAGCTTTTTATATTTTCTTGAATAGATTTGGTTATTTATTGTTTTCATATTTTATTGATATAAAGCTAACCTGGTCTAATTGAATTAATCTTTTTTTATCAATAATGTGATCAACTATGTTGTTCTTCGTTCTACTAGATAAAGTTAAGGCCACTTAACTTACTGTCTGTTATTTTTGAATGAATTAGATTACTCTTTACATTTAACTCTTGCTGATGCTATTTTTATCTTAATTGTTATTATGTTAGATGACTCCCTCTTATCCTTGTAGTATTTTCGTTAGTGGCCTATTGCTACGAGGTAAGGAACTGAAAGGGTGTAACAATAGCTCTGACAACCAACTCACTCAACCGATTGTGATGGAAAACATGCACCACTTGGTAAATAAAGTAATTTCTAGCTATAAAGGTCATATGGTTAAGTTCCAAAGTAAACGAAACTTCCGTAAATATAATCGTTGGGGGACAGAAAAACCCTTTTCTCTTTGTCGGCTCCGGTAGACATGTTTTGGTTACCAGAAAACAATTCTACCTAAAATATAATAACATGACCAGGAGTGTTGAAGTTTAAGGAACATACAAGCATATAAATTGAGAGAGAATGGGAAAATATAGATCACAATGAACCCAGCCAAGTTTTAAACTCCAGCATCCCGAGTCAAAGTCAGGTACCTTAGCATTGAGTTATATCTTCTATTGGTAGTACTCGAAACTTGGTAATCAAATGTACACAAAGTTTAACAGATCCTCTCGTGATAGATCAAAGCTGTTATGTTTTACAGCAGATCATAGGTCCTACGTGCTTTAGTTATGGAAATGGAATGGCGATAAGTAAGCTAAGGAGTTAAGAGGAAATACACTCGCGTTATGTGGAGGTTGAGTGGACAATCATCTTATTACATCAACCAGGATTGAACCCCAAGATACAAAATTCCACATTACCACCAAACCAGATTAGACGATTTTACATTTAATCCACGTGCCCGCCGAAAGGCTAGCTCGAAAATAAACTAAGGAAAATAGTTTGACTCATATCATGGCATAGAATAGAAATAAGAAATGTTGACTCATAGATGGCAATAGAAATAATTGACTCATGGCAATAGAAATAGAAATAGATTGATTCATTGAATTGGAAATTACCTTTCGTCTTAAATCAGTCGCTACGAATAGTAATAAATTGTCTGCCAAGCGGTCGCGCTAAGTTACGAATAAGAAATAAAATGTCAGATACAGATGTATAAATGATAGTGGGTAAAAATAAGAAAGAAAGTGCAGGTATGCCAAGCGCTATGAAATAATGAGTAGACCACTCTCCGGAAAATATTTTTTGATAAAACCTTTTGGTCATTGAACGAGAATTATGGTCATGTTTCCGTTTATAGAACCGGATGAAGGCATTCTGGTTAGTCCAGTCAATAAATACAATCATCATTAGACAGCAAGTGATACAATTTATCCTCGTGAACCGAAATAGGGACACCATCTTTTATCACTGCTGTGGGTAGGGGGGGGGGGGGGGCGAGCTCAAGTTAAGGGCAATTTTTTTTGCAGTTCTTATACCAAAACATTTTGTTGATCAAAATAAATAAAATTTATTTCTCCAGTAGAAACATAGAGAGTAATTTTCTACACATGGTGATATCAACACTCAACAAATGTTGACTATCTGTCAAGCATGTCCTGTAAATTAATGACAACTTTTTCTCTTGAGTTAAAAAGTTTTTCATTTAATGCCGCTATGCAATTACTGTTGATATCACCAGGTGTATACAGCTAAACTATGTTTATAACTGAGGAGTATTTTATATATTTTGACCAAAAAAAGAGTTTTTCTATAAAAAAAAACTTACCTTAACTCCCGTTCCCTACAACCCCACCTAATAGTGATTTCTCGACAGAATGATTATTTCAACGCAAGACACACAAACTATGTTATGTTTAGAACCACAAACATAATGCTATATAGAATCCAATCTTCTGACAGTAATTTACTACTGTAAAAGGGGAGTTTCCACTTCACTACAGGTCAATTGTTCATCTGTATCATTATAACAATATGAAGTGTTGTTACTTACTACACGTGCACGCTGTCTATTAAAACACATCCGGAGAGTCGCGGGTGGGGAGAGCACTTACCCCTGCTTTCAAGTGAAACACACCCGCCACTCTCAAGTGAAACATATGTTGCATACTTAAGATTGTGTTAGGCGCTCACTTGACGAAGATCATTATGTCAGGAGCGCACACAAAGGAGGTCTATGTTCTAAGGTTTAAGGGCCGTGTCGCAGATGGATTTATTTTTCAAAATTAGGATTAGTTATATATGATTGATTTAAATCTGGCACGCCACTTGAGAAAATCATAATACCTTTGGGAGTAAGTTGCTATAAGTAAATTTTTCCCATGTTAATAAAAATATTGATATAAAACAAATATTGCAAGTTTGATGTGAAACTAGAATTATATACCTTTTTTATTAAATTTAAATATGTGGTAGAGTTGATTTCTCCTGGCACGTAAATTCGATAATAGTTTTAATATGCTCTTGTAATTTTAATAATGTTCATATTTATTTAGTTAGGAGTTATAAATTATAAGGTTATATCGTCTTTGTTGTTATTTTTTAATTCCTTCTCCTTATCATACTAAAGCTGATATAAAATAAGGAAAAGGGAATACAAAATTACAACAAATAAGATATAACCTTATCATTTTCTTGTATGTTAATTTTTCTTTAAAATGGTTTAAACACATTTTTAGGTTTTTCTTTTAATGATATCTCTCTGATATAGCCTGAAGAGTTATTCGTTTCTGCCACATATTAACATATTAACAATGCTATAGCGTTGATTTCCTGACTCAGCCTCAACTTGTTGTTCGAGCCCCGGTTGAATACATACATTTATTAACGATAAAAAAAATGGATTTGACGTCTAATATAATAAAGTGGTTGAAGAAAATTAATAGTATGGAAACTAATTAGCCCACTGTAGTGACAGCAAAAGTTAACGTCAGCCAAAAATAAAAACATATTTGAAAGTTGTATCATAAAGTTATAAATGTCCATGCCGTCATGGCAGCGTTATTCTGGCGTAAAACAATTAAACCGCTTGTAAGTGGTCAGAAGGCGTGGGTAATGGAAGTAGAGAACCGCAGGAAGCCTAACCCGATTCTCCAGGACTAATTGCGTTACTGGACCAGCTTTAGCCCACATCTACTCTTCCGGCATTGTAATCTAATAAACAAAAAGCAATCTTACCACACTCGCAAAAAGAATCCTGTGTGTCCAATGCTAGCATCCACATGTTTTTATTACCACTGAAAATTTATTTTATATTTTACTGAGAAAGACTTATTTATTTATTACTACATGTATCAATGTTCGCTCAAACTATATGCCAAATAAACAATAACTAATAAAGGAGCAGTCAAGAGTTAGAGAGCCATCTGAACATCTCACCTCTGCAGTTTTAAGTCCCATTCAATTAATGTAATCAAATACGAATATTAATAAGGGAGTTGTAACGCCCCATTTGACCAGAGCCGTAAAATGAAGGGCGAACTTAACAAATAAATACAAAGGTGAGAGGGCATGGAGGAGTCTACGTGGGAATTTGATAAGAATTTAATAAATAGACGGATATAATTTTGAAACCAAGATGGGAACGTAAGAATAACAAATAAAACACTTTCGATAAGAGAATGAAATTAGCTTTCTTAATTAAATAAGACCTATTGTAAAAAAATACAGATATTAATAAAGTAATTATGAAATACACGGTGGTTGTAAAAACAACCTTTTAATATTTCTAATCTTTCATAGTTTAAAAAAAAACCTGTAATATAGGTACCTTAAACTTATATATAAAAAAAAAGCATGGAAAAGTATAGGTTCTACCACAAATTTATCTTGTCAATGTTCTGCTATTAAGCTATGTTAAAAAAAGGGGGAAACATAAAATGCTCCAAAATATACTACCCGAAAATTAACTAATTGATATTATTCCAGAATGGAATTTACTTCATGTTTCACACCGAATGACTTTATTACAATAATTAGTCAAGGAAAATATGTTGATGTTACAAAAATTACGTATAATATATTCCATATATTATGACGTTACAACTTCAAACAGTAAATTTTCTAGACGGTAAAATATCCCAATATTTTCCAACATAATAACGATATACAAAAAACAATAGTTACCAAAAATATTCAGCTTATATTTTTCTATGGTGGTCACTACTAGCGTAGCGCCTTAATTCCAGTCATAGCCAAGAGGGCTATAACAGCCACTCCTCGGTCCATATATATCACCCAATATCCCAGGAGAGGATACTGACTATAGCCAGATGTATCTTTAAACTGCACAAGGGTTTTGTTTGAACTGGGAACTATAGTGGTGGATACTGACTGTAGCAAGATGTATCTTTAAATCGCACGAGGTTTCATTTGTTTGAACTGGGAACTATAGTGGTGGATACTGACTATAGCAAGATGTATCTTTAAATTGCACGAGGTTTCATTTGTTTGAACTGGGAACTATAGTGGTGGATACTGACTAGAGCCAGATCACAGTAGGACCCGTATCGGTGGTCATGCAAACTAAAGGTAAAGCTTGAGAGGTAGGAATTCAATTTCCCGGCCACATGCACTGAAATAAAGAGTTCCCCTCTCTATATCTAAGCAAATTCAGCTACATTTTATTACTGCCGTCCTCAACCTTAGCCAATAGATGATCTACATTAGAGCCCTAGGCCCTGTCGAGTGCAAGTCTAAATCCTATTTTGTGGGATGATGAGCAGAAGGGTGAAAGGCGTGGCGTAGCTTCACAACCAACCAAAGTATCCTTCCGCGCCAACATGAACAGATGGATCACAGAAACCGTAGATGGCGCTAGCTACCTAACAGGTCTTGCGGAAAAATCATACGCTGGGAAATATCAGTTTTCTAACGAACGAGGGAAATTTGTATGTTAATATTTTCAACACCCCTCCTAAGGTAATGTATTGATGTTTATTAATTGTTACATTTTCTTATTTTTTTTGATATGAAACCGGCAGTTTTCTATTGAAAATTGTTAATTTTATTGATATTTAATAACTGTTCAGATTACAGAGAAAGTGTGTATATAAAAAGTATAACTTAATCAACATGCTCCTATTCTTGAACAAACCATTTCCTAAAAGAAAATTTAAAAACAATTCAAATTCTTGAAGATAACCATTTGTTCCCACGGCTCTGCACTTCCACGCCAAATGAAAAAGGGCCGAGCGCTTTAAAGTACACTGGTCCACCCGTGCAGGTGTTGGTGATATTTATAACAGGATTAAGGTGTGGGTGTAGGTGTAGGTAACGGGAGAAAAGGTAATTGCTTTTGCAGGTTTTATAGCTAAACATGTTGTAGACAAAATAAAAATAAATACGTCTTCAGTACGAACAAAAAAACTAAACTTCTTCACATGGTGGCCTCAACAGTTGTTGAATATCTGTCATGAACATAGTAAACTATTAAATGAAGAGAAGAGGTTGTCATTAAATTCCAAGACACCCTTGACAGATATTCAACAACGGTTGAGACAACCATGTGAAGAAATTTAAACTTTATATTTTCATAGAAGCAATATTTAATTTATTTTGGCTAGAAAATATTTTGATTTAAAAACTGCCAAAACGCTGGCATTTTCTCAAGTCCCCTACATGACTACCTAAAATAATAACATACTCTGAAAGTGGGTTTTTAAGAAAGTGCACATTATTCGCTAGAAGAGAAGTTGTAAAATCACAGTGAGGAAAGGGAGGTACGTTATACAACCAGCCAAGATCCCTCTTGAGTGGGAGAGCTGACATGTCGGCGATAGTCAGGTGACCAGTCAGAAACAAGGCCGTCAGCGAATAGTGACAGCAAGTCACGGCGTGACGAGTGTGGCGGTGTCAACAAATCTCCCATTCAGCTATAATATACAATTATTACGTTTAACATCAAGGTTATTTATAATTGGTTATGAGAGGTAGAATGAGATAGGGACGAGATCTTTAAGGAAATGATGCACCTGCATTAGGATTGAAAGGGGATTTGAAAACCCCTTTATAAATAATTACACATATAGAATTATTTTCAGTGGGTTTTCATCAGGCCCAAGTTCAAATCTAGATCCACCTGTCCCCTGCAATCCAGTATATTGCGAACCTGATGTTTCAGACCATGTGATTATCAGTACGGGTAATCATTGTAGTCTAATAAACCACATGTGAATGTGACGTGTCAAGTTATTTGACCCTAAACCCATTATGTGACTTATTACGCGCTACTGCACTATCAAGACTACTTAAACCACACTTCCCACCATCTCTTGAGATGGGAGGAATTTAGAGGAATTGTAGCCACATATGCGTGAAGGTAAAGTTGAAACTCATCAAAGAAAAATCACCTTCAGTATGCCCGACTGAGATATGAGCCCAAATCTCCATGTCATCGGTTAGGTCTACTGCGAGAGTAGCGCCTTAGACCATGCGGCCATGTAAGAATGCGCATCTTCTTTGTTTACAATATTTATCGTAAACATTTCAGATTTTAATACAGTTTTTTTCTTAAGTGAAAATGGCAGTAAATAACAGAGATATAAATGTCAGTAAATAACGGAGATTTCACGATAAAAGAATGCCGTGCGGTGCGGTCTTTTTTTAAAGAGAATTTGGCCAGACCAATATATGAAGGTAAGTTGGGTGAAAAGTGTTCTTCCTATTCCTGCACTGAAGACAAAGAAATTCCTGGAAGAGCATTGAGTGTCTAAACCTAATGATACGCAAGCAAGTTTTAAGCTAGAAGCAATAGTAAAAGTGACTTAATTTTACATTCAATAAACACCAAGATACTTGAGTCTCATAAATATAAATGTAAAGTTCATATTTTAAAAATTGACTGTCTTAAACAACATAATGCTGGGTCGCGTTTTGTTCATTTATTTTTGACGTCCCCTAAAGAGATGTACCAAGTACAAGATTGTTTCATGTGTTTCCAGCATTTAAATATATTCAATGAACTAGGAGATAAGCATTCGAATAAGAAGTGAACTGAAGTAACAACAGATTTACCATTATTTTCTTATTATAAGACTCGGCGTAATTTCCAGGATACATTTCCATTTTTCCAGAAAACTTAAATAAAAGTGTAGAAGAATTATATCAATTTTCTATAGAGCTGGCTAGTAACTGATGTTTAAACAGGATGATTTATAACTTATAAGTGATGGGGAAATATATATATATATATATATATATATATATATAGTCCAGTTCCATAACTTAAAATTTCAAGCGAAAATAAAAGAATAACCGTGCTTAATTCTTCAGTTTAAATTTTCTTCCATCCAAAAACATATTATTTAAATCTCAAAGATAAATGACTATAATTCCCAAATATTCCAGTATTTTTATTAGACTTTGTGGAAACTCCCCGTGTTTTGTTTCATAAACAAAATATTCCTTGTTTTTCCCGGTTCTAGAGGTTTTCTAGGTGTGTGACAAGCCTGGATAGGATTAGATGAACTATTATCGCTCTATGCTTTGGGTATTCTGATTTAGATACAATATTACCATTGTTGACTTCAACCTTCAGATATTTCTGAGCGATAAACGCTCCTCAAGTTTTGTATGGCTACTAAGTGAAAGGTTTATACTCAAAACGTCAATAATACAAACTTAATGGCGACTCAGAGATTTAAGTGGAAATGTATTTATCCTAAAATGTTGAACCACCTCACCTGTCCCCCCTTATTTGTTATCCAAGAAACACCAATATAACAGTGGTCACCATTCCCACTTCTTTTTTCATCCAGGAAACACCAATATAACGGTGTTTCCTGCCAATTAAATTGGATCCATATTTATTTTATAATTAATGTTTGAGAGCGACAAAATGCAACCACATTTTCCTATGCATACAATCTTACTACATGTTCGGCCTATCCGCCTATTTACAATAACGGATTGCGAATGAGGAAGGTAGAATTAAGATGGCGTGTCCCTGAATTTGCGTGTAGGAGTGTGCGTAACCATTTAGGCAATAATAACTGCAGCCAACCCAACCAAGATTCAAACCCCGATCTCCTTATCATCGACCATTTAAGTCTGTATTGAGAATGACACCTTAGACCATTGGATCGCCGTAGTGGAAATAACTTTGTTTCTTGCTACTGTCCAAGTGAGAATATATTTTAGCCAGTTCTAACTGTCGAAAGAAATGTAAAGACATATTTAGCCCATTGAAATAGTCCCTAATGTTCAATAATAATTTGTTTTATGGTTTCTCAATCAGCATACCTGTGGATGGAGGTAACATTCTAAAGTTCTTCTAGTTTTCCGATCCTTACCTCATAGGCGGAGAGCTCAGACGGGTAGTAAGAAGGAGAATACGAACAAAGAAGCAAATGAAAGCGCTCATACTAAATGAGTGTGCTGTTTATTAAGATAGGGTTGCAGGAAACGTGGGAAAACACTTTTTGGTCAAAATAAATTAAATATAGCTTCCATATAAACATAGAGTTTAATTTTCTTCACGTGATAATATCAACAATTGTTTATTGTCCATTATGAGCAGAGTGGCATTAAATTAAAACCTTCTAAATAAAGAGATAAAGTTGTCATTAAAATGCAGGACACTCTTGATAGATATTCAACAACTGTGGATATCACCATGTGGAGAAAATTAAATTAGAGTCAAAATTAGATTTGTTTTGACGAAATAATGCTTAGCTATGAAAACTGCAAAAACAGTGTCAGTTTTTTCTCGTTCTTTACATCCTCAACCTGTAGACGCTCGTATGGATACACACGTGTACTTGTTAAAGATTAAGGCCGGTCAGTTTCTTGAGTAACACACCAGTCCGACACAAAGCGAGCTAGAGCAGGGCATAGCCTACATGTTGCACGGCTCAACAAATATCAAGATGGGAAATAGAATTTATTTTGTTCCCCTTCTCAAGACGGGGAAAGAGGTTTTTTTTACCCTCCTTTTACGCACATCGGTAATACAAGTGGAATTGAGTTCCGAACCTCGGATCAACCTTAGTTTCCACCGCGAGACAACAGAGCTCTACTTCCAATCCCCTAAACCGTACAGTCTCAGCAAAGATACCAGTTTCCAATATTATGTGCTCTACTATTATACAGTCAAACCAAAATACTTTGTTCCAATACTACACATTCTAGTCGCAAGCAAATACTTGTTTTCAATACTATAGCATATATATATTCCAGTAATATAAATTTGTGAAGTTAGGTATTTGACAGAAACGTTATTTTTTATTATTATTGTATATTCTAAACAACAGAAACATTATTTCTTTCAATGCATCTCATTTTACAAAAGCTTCTACATTTAATACAGAGGCTAAAGTAAATTTCATTTATAGAATTCGAATTAGGGATGTACAAAATTGATACCTTTGAAATATTTAAGATTTTTCCTCGAATATATTTGTGTATCTATTTTAATATAATGAGTACCCATTGCCCCCAGTGGCAGAAAACAGACCCCTGCAGGACTGCTCCGGGAGGGGTCGAGCGTTGCAGGGGTTGGGGAAAATATGCATTACTTATACATATCGTAAAAATCACATTTATTCATAATTACTTTTAGATTAAATGGGAACCTAGAATTGCTGAACAGTAATTTTGTTTAAATGTATTACACACCAGAGTTAAAAGTAACTATTATGAAACATCAATGGCAGCGTAGAAATGGTTACCGTAAGCGGCAAGTGTTGACACAAATGAAAGAGTAATGCAATACTAATTATTCTAATTATACCAGCCTGTTCTATCGTCCCCCCTATCTTCAGTTGTTTTCCAGAAGCAATCTACAGGTTACTAAAAAGGTGTTTGTTAAAACAGTACTAATGAGTGGTTTGGAATGAAGTTAAAGTATGAAGTTAAAAGTACCTAATTAGTAAGAAGTTTTCCATTCGAAATTCAAAAAACTATAGGGTTTAGTTTGTAGTATGTATCTTACAATTGCGAATATTTTGTATTAAAATATTACGGTGGACGGTAAACTTCCGAAATAACAAGGTAGAATGTCACTTATGACATAAAAAGGAGTTTCTTACCATCCACAAACATCAGTTTCAGTAAAGTTCTGTTGTATTTTTACGTTGCACGTTTAAAAACACGGTTAGCATTTTTCAAGATAGCATTATTATTTGTTCCTAATGAAGGGCCGGAAATATAAGTAAATTGGGGTACAAGCCCATATTTCAAGAAAGCATTATTATTGGTTCCTAATGAAGGGCTGGCAATATAAGTAAATTGAGGTACAAGCCCATTTTTCAAGAAAGCATTATTATTGGTTCCTAATGAAGGGCCGGCAATATAAGTAAATTGAGGTACAAGCCCATATTTTCCCAAAGTAGGCTTGATTAGAATAAAACCCAGAGTATATACTTTATTTCCAAAACAATTGATGTTTTTACATTTTTACAACATTACGAGCGTCAGTTATTTTAATTTGTAGCCCGTGTAAATTTACGTCTTACTACCCGTTCGGTTTATACACTTATGTACTAATAACGCAAATTGATTTCTTTTGGAAAGGTTGAATTTATAGAAAGTTAACCGGATTTATGTGTAAGAAGAGTGGAAAAACCACCCCAGTTCACCCGACCGAGATTTGAACCTCGATCTCCTTGTCCTCGGCAGTCGAGCTTAACACGAAACAAACGCGTAAGCCAACTACGCCAATGAGGCGGGAGTGTAGATTGATTAAAACAGTTTGTAATATTTTTAAAGAATTGGGTTACGTGTTAAAATTCGTCTTCACTTTACACAAAAGTACACCAAAAAATAAATAAACATGTGATTGACTTGTATAAAGTTGGGGTGACTCTCCCAGGAATATTGACTTGTTTGATCCAACGAACATACCCGTATTACAGTAGACTATAACATGATTTATTTAAGCACAAAATAGAATCTTAACAAAACGCAATACTATTAATTATCATACGCATTCTTAAAATACAAGTGTTACATTTCAGGAATTATGTGCAGACCAGTATCAAGGAGTTTACCAGTCGAAAACCACTGCCTTATAGTTTATACGATGACTAAAGACATCTGGATGATTTGATAGTGTTTCAGGTAAAAATTTAGTGTAACACTAATATATTTATAATCTCACGGTACAAATACAGGTGTAATACGAGTGAAATTTAAGGTGTGCATTATAATGCCTTGATATATTTGAGCCTTTAGGCGATAATAGCCCAAACTTATGTTAGCACGCAGAGAACGATGCCTTTTCAAGCTACTCTAACATCGTATCCTAAGTCAGTTATTAAGATATTTATTTTCTAAATTCCAACTAACTATTAACTACCCACATCAGTGAGCAAGCAGAGAAAAAGTCGGGCTCATCTAGTTTAGACTGCTAGTTAGGGATTGATTATCATTCGGGCGTAATTAGGGTGCTAAACTCTAAATGGTTTCCTCCATTCCCTTTAAGATTAAGCGGGTATTTAACCCTTATTCTATCTTCTTCATACCTCTCTCATTTGGCTGGTTAAATGCGTTTAGCTTAGATGGATTGTAAGGTGCGGTTAAAAAAAAAACTATTTCTGACACAAACCAGGAGTGAAGTAGAGCTAGCATGTTAAGTTAGTATTGGTGTGCGTGGGAGAGAAATAGAGATATGAAATTATTATTCACATCTATATTCAAAATTACGATATTTTAAATGAGAGCGGGTAGTAAGATTTATTTGTGTTAAGTTGTTAAGTTGCAAGGTATGGCGACATCATTCTACGTCTCTGTTTAAGTAGACAACGCAGTTTTGTGGAGAAAAACCTACCTGGATGACCATACCTTTTTCTTTTAGGAAGTTTCGAGAAGGAAATGTCGCTTGATATACCCCTTCAGGGTACACATCTCTTTATTTCCTTCCTGACGAGGAGCCGTGTAGGTAGAGTCTATGACATCTTAATCTGTGTTCTAAATCTCACGTGTCGGGAATTATCATGCATATAACGTAATAGTCGGGCTTTTATTAAAATCTACAACGTGTGAAATATCTAGCAAAAAACTGTTTATCTACTTAAAATAAAAATAACTATAAAACACAAGAACTTTTAATTTATAAAATAAGACATCATCGCTTTCTAGTTATTATAATACAGAACAGCAAACTTGGACCCAATTCACTCGTTATATCAAATGTCACCCTAATGGTGGCGTACAAACATTCATATATTAGGTTAGCTCTTTTAAACGTTACAAGGTATGTGGACATCTCCTTTCCAAACATATAATTATAAAACAAATGAATTCCTACCAGCCAACTCAGTTAAAACAAATGTTCAATCATTGGTTTCCAAAGTTAGAGCATGAAGGTTAATTAATATTTTTTTAGATAAATATTTTACTTAAAGGCCATTTGTTTGGTTAGACTATGTAAACATTTCACCATGTTATAACTCACCTAGTGTAGGAGGCTTGTATGAACAGTATTTGTCCACCATAAAACTGTTCCGTGTGTTGGTTTGGTGATCACGTGGTCTTTCCTTCACCTGGAACATGAACCATCTCCAGTCAGGGACGGACACTATTCGTCCAGCTAACTATAGAGCAACACCCGTCTCCAGTCAGGGACAGACACTATTAGGAAGGGACTTAGAAAATATAAATTTGTGTAAGTGATCATTATCGTATTATTTTACTACATTATTAGTGTTATTTTATATATATGTATAATATCCGTAAGAAGTGATAGCTGTAGATAACATATTGTAACAACTTACATTGTAACAACACTCACCAACTCGGACAGACAACTGGACAGCGATGTAACGACTTACATGGTAACAACACTCGCCAACTGGGACAGCCAACTGAGTCAACACGCGGCACTAGCTTGACCGGCGACCTACGCTCTCGCCAAATACATCGGACTGACTGAAGGCGTGTCCGCGCCTGCCGGCAACGAGGCTCGACCACGTGTTCGGCCAGCAGAGAAGATGGATAGAAGAGTTCCGTTTCCGCCTTCGCCGAGCTTCGAGAAGGTGCTAGGTGTTCGATATGAGTCTCGAACCTCTCCTCCCCCCCTTGTTTGTAATGTTCTCCAACCTTCCTTTCCTTCGATCCGCCCCCCTTCTCTGAGAATTATATTTCGTATAAATACTAGCCGTACCGGGATCTCAGGTCACTTACTACCCCTCCGGCTCGAGGATAAGAGGTGAGGGCAGCGACTGGGTTTCGGGGATATTACCTTCCTACCAAATTTACTGTTTCGGCGTCATGGGGGGAACTCTTTCTAAATTACTATTTGGACTTTGTTATTAACTTATGTTTATTTGAATATTGACTATGCTACGCGCTTATCGCTGCTGGGAGTTAGACCGTCGCTTTCGCCACCGCTTATATCCAGGGTCTGGGCCCTATTCAAATGTATTTCATACATTTGCCAATATTAGCTTTTAACCTGAGATTGTCAGGTCCTGGGTTCGAAACCCGGCTTATGTTATTTTCAAGTATAGCTGTTTCTGGACTCATCTTTGTTCGCCAAGTTAAACGCCTAGGGTTGTTAAGTTATTATTACCTTGTGGCCTTGTTTATTGCTATGACATCACGTTTGCTACGGGCGTCTGTAAGAAAGATATATATTTATACTAGGGTGGATAACTTAAACGCTAGAGTAACCATTTAGGAACTAATCAATTTAACGAAGTAACCAAAGACCATGTCACTGAGATCCCGGACCGTTACCTTTGATGGATTTAATGTAACGTGATTTGTTTTGAGGAGGTAACGTTTATGTTTACCTTTGATGTAATTGATTTCCGCGGTGGACGGAAAAGCGCGCTTCACGCGGTGTTGATTGTTTGCTCAGCTTGTTATTGTTCTTTTTTGACTAAATAAAATTGTTATGTTCATTCAGGTAACTCTTTACCTAATTTACTGCCTCTCTCACCTTATAGATATTAAGGGGGGGGTTGCAAAATGGTAGCAGAGCATGGTTTATGTAGTTACATGGTTCATGGTTAATGTGGTTACATGGTTACATGGTTAACATGGTTACATGGTTACGTGGTTTACGTGGTTAACGTGGTTAACGTGGTTAACATGGTTAGCGTGGTTAGCGTGGTTAACAGTGGTTACATGATTGATGGTTACTGGTTAGTAATTATTGGCTTTATAAATTCGACGTTTATGTCTATATTGTGCTCTTGGTCCTTAGTTCATGCCTCGAACGACTATGGCTCTATGAAGTATGGGCTTGGGAAGATGCCGAGAAATTAAACAAAAAAGGGAAATATGCCAGAGGGTTATATTTTATGTAATACATTGTACTAATACCTATTTGTATCTTTTTTCATACTGTCATTGGCCATGGCTCCTCCGCTGAAACCAGGCGACAAGCCATCAACCAAACTGACGAGATCTGATGTCTACAGACTGAATCGTGAACAACTCATCGCCGAGCTCCAAAATTGGTCCACCCCTACTCCACCCAACGCAACGGTGGGTGAGTTAAGGTCTATTTTATGCGAACTAGTGAGTGAGGTTGGGGAATCTCCGCAGATTTTGGCATGGACACAGTTGCGAGTGGTGAACAACCGATGATGCCCTCCCCTCCCCCCGTCCTCCAAACGCCAGCGGTATCTGTTAAATGTCATAGTAAGGTACTATTGGAAATATTAGGTCGCATTCCTGTGTGTAGTGGTCAGAACTACACGGAGTTATTTAACTTCTTGGTTGAAATTAGCCGGGCATCCCGCCTTAAACTTGTTAGTGAGCCCGAGTTTTTGACATTGTGTTTGTCCAAAACGTCGGATTCTTGACCGAATTATTTTCCGGGGTATTCAGGCAGGTTTATCAGTTAAGGCAGTAACTGACCAGATTCTTAATACGTTGTTACCTAGTAGAGTTAGACAGAAGTTATGCAGGGAGGTTGTGCATAGATTTCAGTTTCCTTGTGAAACTTTTAGGAACTTTGTTCTATCTATCACGGAGGCAGCTCGCGTACTCAACGCCGATCTTAAGGAGCCTGAACTTGTAAATATTATTTTGGAGAATGTGTCGCCGCTTACCAGGCGCCATTTTGTGTTCTCAAGTAAACCAACTTGTATACTTGATCTCTATGCCTTGGCTTCGCACGTTGAAGAGACTCTTCTCTCAGAAGAGGAATATCTCAATGCGCATGCGCCTGAGGTTGTAAGCCACGCGCGGTCGGGTTCAAATCCCGGAGCAAGTTCTCCTGTGCCGCTTATCGGCGCTCGTCCGCTCGGAACCGTTCTAGGTACTTGGGGGTAGTAACCCTGTGGGTGCTAACCAAGGGGGCCGCGGGCCTCGTGACATTTCTAGAGTTAGATGTTTCCGCTGCAATAGATTGGGGCACGTTCAGAGGGAGTGCAGGCAGGTAAACTATTAAGGCGCGTTCGCGACCGTGGTACGGCCGCGTCTGTAAGTTTTATGCCGCGGATTTTGAATCCCATGATTAATGTTTGTATTGGTCCTGTGGGATGTTTAGGGTTATTTGATACTGGGGCGAGCAACTCCTTCATTAGTGAGAAACTTCTTGGTATTATTGGGGCAAAGTTAATATTATGTGTGAAGATATTGGCCCGAAATCGTACACTGTTGCGAATGGGCAATGTTTAATGGTAGACCATAAGGTACGTCTCTCCTTTAAAATTGACAGGTTTTCTTGGAAACGTTCCTTTTACGTAGTGCCGACCCTCCCGTTTGACATGATTTTGGGGAACGATTTTTTGTTTGAGACCAACGCTAGGTTGGATATGGGAAAACGTATTGTCTCCTTTAGTTTTGCGCCAGGGAATTTGTCTCGTTTGCGACCGAGAAAACGCCGCCATGCTTGTTTCCTTTGGATAGGGATAAAGAGGCCATTCAAAGGGTAGTTAACCGTTTTCTGATGTAATCACAGATAGGTGGGGAAATGCGACATTCTCCCTTACGACATTGTTGCTCTTGACAACATCCCCGTACGGTCAGGGCCATACTCATGCGCTCCTCCCAAAATGGAGATTTTTAGAGATCTGATTTTCGACTTAGAAAAAAAAGAGTCATTCGCCCGTCTAAATCACCGTATGCCAGCCCCGCTTTCATTATTCCCCGCAAGGGCAAGGGGCATCGCCTCATTGTTGACTACAGGAAACTTAATAAGAAACTTGTTTTCGATCCTTATCCGATGCCTAGCCTAGAGTCGGCATTCCAACACCTTGGTAAAGCCAGGTATTACAGTCTCATTGATCTTAACGCTAGCTTCCTCCAATGCGCGCTCTCAGAGCCATCCAAGAAATTTACCGCCTTTGTAACTCCGTGGCAGGTTTATGAATTTAACCGCGTCCCATTAGGCATTAGTTGCGGGGGACAAGCGCTTAGTAGAGTGTTAGATCATATTCTTGCCGACTTAAAATTTAAATTTGTTTTCAATTATCTCGATGATATTTGCATTTATAGTAATTCACTTCAGGACCATTTGCGTCACGTAGAAACTGTGTTAGAACGTCTGCGCTCTGCTGGACTCACTGTTAATCCTGAAAAGGTTACATGGGCTAAGGAGTCTGTCCCGTATCTGGGATATGTTATTTCCCGGGGAAATTTGCTCGTTGACCCTGAGCGAGTCAGGCCTATTCTTGACTTCCCTACCCCGAAGAATTTAAAGGAACTTCTAGGTTTTTGGGGATGTGCGCTTATTACGCCAGGTTTATCCCCTCTTTCTCTGAGTTAGCTTACCCGCTAAACAGCCTTAAGAAAAAGGGAGCTGTATTTGCGTGGGGTCGGGAACAAAATGATGCTTTTCTCGCCTCAAACGGCACCTTGTCTCTCCGGCGGTATTGCGCATGCCCGACTTCTCCCTCCCTTTTATTTTACATGTTGATGCGTCGTCAATTGCCCTCGGCGCGGTGCTTTCGCAGCGAACCCCTGATGGATGTAGGCCGGTAGCGTTCGCCAGCAAGACCTTAAATGCTGCTGAGAAAAAGTACAGTACGTACGAAAAAGAATGCCTAGGTTGTGTTTTCGCAGTAGAAAAGTTCTCAGACTACCTAGAGCTTAGAAAGTTTGACCTGTATACAGACAACATGGCGCTGACCTGGCTATGGAACCACCCCAAACAGTTGGGTAAAATAGGCCGCTGGATCTGGAGGCTTTCTAGGTTTGACTTCACTACCCATCATGTCGCGGGTAAAGAGAATGTTGTAGCTGATGCGTTGTCGCGGATGGCAGAGGATCTTGACCCTGTAGGAGATGAAGCGGAGGTGGGAACGCTAGGCGTGATTCACACCATCCCAGAATCTTTTATTTCAATTGGTGCTCATCAGGCCGAGGATGAATTTTGTAAACAGCTCGTAGATAGGATTAGAACTGGGGAAGTAGTTGGAACTATCGCCTGCGCAAGGGTCTCTTAGTGACTAATATTAGGGGGAGACCCAAATACTATATTCCCGAGAAGCTCAGGCCTATGCTACTTAAGTATTTCCACGATTCTGTTTTGGGTGGGCATTGTGGGGTGCTCAAAACAGAGAGGAAAGTTTCCAAGGAGTTTTATTGGCCCAACTTGCCCAAGGACGTAAGGGAATGGGTGCGCAAGTGTGAGGCCTGCCAAAGGGCCAAACCCTCACAAAACTCGAAATTTGGTTTTCATTCTGCTGACGTTGCCACACGCCCCTGGGAGAAAGTTTTTGTTGACTATGTTGGGCCCCTTACGCGTTCCTCCCAGGGCAACACGTCTATTTTGGTAGTGCTGGATGCATTTTCTAAATTTGTGGTGTTAATTCCCCTCAGGAACATGAAGGCGTCTACGACTGTGAATGCCTTATCTAGGCGGGTGTGGGGCGTTCTTGGAACCCCTAAGGTTGTGGTTAGTGACAATGGCCCCTGTTTCCGTTCCAAGGCTTTCAAAGACATGTGCTTCTCTTGGGGGGTCAAACACGTGACCACCAGCCCATACTACCCCTCCCCCAACCACGTTGAGCGCTTTAATAGGAATTTAAATGTGGCGCTAACTATTTTCCACCACCAGGACCACTCTCATTGGGACAAGGACCTCGACTTTCTGAACGTCGCGTTCAACTCTGCGTACCACGAGTCAGTCGGAGCCACTCCTGCCTCGGTCTTCTTGAATAGGGATTTAAACCACCCCCTCTTAACCACGTGGGATGTTGACCCGCTCTTATCTGACGCCCATGACCGCCCCTTTGAAGAGAAGTGTGAACTCGCCTATAAAAATTTGTTAAAGTCTAGAAGGAAAGTAGCTGCTACTTACAATCGGGACGTCTCCCTGTCCCGTTTAATGTGGGTGACAAAGTAGTTTGTAAATGCTTCCCCTTGAGCTCGGCGATGGACAAGACGTCGGCTAAGCTGGCATTCAAATGGAGTGGGCCATGGCACATCGACAAGTTCCTAACGCCCGTCTCAGTCCTACTAGTGGACATTGTGGACCCTTCTGTAACCCGCCGCGCCCACGTTAGCCACCTCAAGGCGGTGACGTAGTGAGTCCACGTCCTGTGCAAGAAGGCAGGACGTGTTATTGGTTAAGTATTATTTATGTGTATACGGAGTAAAATTTAGGAATTATCATAGGTTATATAAGTATATAGTGTAAAGTTTAGGATTTATCGTAGGTTATGCTTATTTGTTATATTGGACATTGATTCAAATTTTAGGGGTAGGCCTACCCGAACTTCTATATATATCTAATGGTTAGTGACTTATGTTTGAGTGTCGCTCTGGGAACTTGGAAGAATCCATACGCGTGTGTGCGCGCGTACTATATGAAAAAGGAAGATGATGCAGTGCTTGCCCTTGTAGAACACTCTTGTTCCTGTTGTGTCTACTTGGAGGCATAGCCTCATGTGGATGCGCACTAAGTGCCGTGATGAACTGGATTAGATGGACTGCGCCTGCCAGCAGCCGTGTCAGAGCATTGTAGACTGTACACTTATATTATTTTTGTAACTGTAGTTTATTTGTTCTCAGAGAGGTCTTCACCCTTCCCTCCCCTTCCCTTTGGTTCGGGGCGAGATATCGAACGCGTCGTCTACAGAAGACGGAGGCTGGCTGGGCCGACTGATATGTGGGACGAGTCTCAGCTTCAATGGGTCGTCAGAAAGAAGGAGAGCGAGAGCGTCAGTGCCGTGCGTGTAGTACTCCGGCGTGAGCTACTCCAGGATCTGTCAGAGCGCCACTACCGGGTGGGCTTACTACTTGACCATGAGGCCGGCTATCCAAGGACTGTCATGAGGGTTCGTGTGGATCATCTCCCCATTGTCTGCCACTAACGGCAGGGAAGGTACCGCCCGGCCGTTACGCCTACTGCTGAGGACTCCTTCTGACATCCCGTCAGGGGGAGAGATGTAACAACTTACATTGTAACAACACTCACCAACTCGGACAGACAACTGGGACAGCGATGTAACGACTTACATGGTAACAACACTCGCCAACTGGGACAGCCAACTGAGTCAACACGCGGCACTAGCTTGACCGGCGACCTACGCTCTCGCCAAATACATCGGACTGACTGAAGGCGTGTCCGCGCCTGCCGGCAACGAGGCTCGACCACGTGTTCGGCCAGCAGAGAAGATGGATAGAAGAGTTCCGTTTCCGCCTTCGCCGAGCTTCGAGAAGGTGCTAGGTGTTCGATATGAGTCTCGAACCTCTCCTCCCCCCTTGTTTGTAATGTTCTCCAACCTTCCTTTCCTTCGATCCGCCCCCCTTCTCTGAGAATTATATTTCGTATAAATACTAGCCGTACCGGGATCTCAGGTCACTTACTACCCCTCCGGCTCGAGGATAAGAGGTGAGGGCAGCGACTGGGTTTCGGGGGATATTACCTTCCTACCAAATTTACTGTTTCGGCGTCATGGGGGGAACTCTTTCTAAATTACTATTTGGACTTTGTTATTAACTTATGTTTATTTGAATATTGACTATGCTACGCGCTTATCGCTGCTGGGAGTTAGACCGTCGCTTTCGCCACCGCTTATATCCAGGGTCTGGGCCCTATTCAAATGTATTTCATACATTTGCCAATATTAGCTTTTAACCTGAGATTGTCAGGTCCTGGGTTCGAAACCCGGCTTATGTTATTTTCAAGTATAGCTGTTTCTGGACTCATCTTTGTTCGCCAAGTTAAACGCCTAGGGTTGTTAAGTTATTATTACCTTGTGGCCTTGTTTATTGCTATGACATCACGTTTGCTACGGGCGTCTGTAAGAAAGATATATATTTATACTAGGGTGGATAACTTAAACGCTAGAGTAACCAGTTTAGGAACTAATCAATTTAACGAAGTAACCAAAGACCATGTCACTGAGATCCCGGACCGTTACCTTTGATGGATTTAATGTAACGTGATTTGTTTTGAGGAGGTAACGTTTATGTTTACCTTTGATGTAATTGATTTCCGCGGTGGACGGAAAAGCGCGCTTCACGCGGTGTTGATTGTTTGCTCAGCTTGTTATTGTTCTTTTTTGACTAAATAAAATTGTTATGTTCATTCAGGTAACTCTTTACCTAATTTACTGCCTCTCTCACCTTATAGATATTAAGGGGGGGGTTGCAATATAACTTGATATATAAGTGCGTGAGAGAATGTAGATCTTATAAGGGAAGTTATCTAGTTGTCGGATAAGGCCCATTATAATATTTCTAATACTTTTTATTTACTGGAGCAAATACAACGGACTTAAGATTGTATAGCTTAGTGTGAGAGGTACCGTGATGTCAACGTCACAACACCTCCGGGCCTGTGTGATCTTTGCTGCGTCAGATAGTTATAAATAAACTAGCACAAGAAATAAAACTGAATACATCGGTTACAAACCAATCTATACTCTCATAGGACTACTTTTTCAAACAATTAAATAAATATAGTGTAACTAAATTTAACAAATGGTCCTCCACATGCTGCTCACCACCGTTCCTTAAATATACTTTTATTAACACTGATTGGGGAAGACCATAAGGTAGAATTTAGAATAAATGTACCCAAATTAGCATAAAGGAAGAGTATGAAGTCGTTTAGGGAAAACACGCTAAAGTGTATTCGTTATCATTTTTTTTACATACAATAAATGATTTTATGATTATTTTATCGTATTTTGAAATATTTAACTGAATAAAATATTTTCATCAACTGCGTGTCTGCATCATTGTAAACAACTTGTTTACCGTTATATTCAATCATATGGTTTACATTCGTAACTCGCCATTTTGAAGTTATGTTCGCTAGAAGTATTTGTAAAAGTGGTCCGAATATTTTTTTAAAGTGGAATAAAACTATAAATAAACTTTGTGTCCGACCTCAAATAAATATATTAATAATATTGGCCTAAATTACTGTGGTTAACTATCACATTAATATATTACCATCTGTTTTCATTACAGTCATCCAAAGTGATAGATGTCAGCTGTTGGCGTAGTGATTGATATATTAGGGACTATTTCTAGAAACAATTTGAGCTGTCATCCAGGTAAACTTAGCTCTTTAATGAATAATAGTAGCACTCACACCATTCTGACAATCTTCCTACAAGACTTTACTTATCTCACGAGCTCATAAACGACACAGTTGCAAACATTACACCAGAAAAGTGATCGCCACAAGAGAATAGCGGGATTGTTTAGGATAGTAAATCATTACATAGATTAAGATTGACTAGTTAATTACTTAAAACTAAAATAGTATTCAGTTGTAATCAAAGTATTGGCTGTTCAAGTGCACATGTTTTCATATATTATAGGAGCAGCCTCTGTAGGGAAGGAATTTTATAACATACAAAGCTTTTTGCAGCCAACATTGATAACGCTATGGTTTTAGTATTATTTTATATAAATCAATAATCTCTCAAAAGTCCCTAAGATTAGCAAACAAATACTTTTTAATGAACAATTATTCTACATTATATTTAATGTATTTCTCCCCCATTTACATTAAAAAATACATTTAATAAAAACACGTAAGATTTGTGAAACGAAATCATAGGTCTATACATTGTTGTAGAAGCACTGCAGCAAAGATCTGTTAATAACATACTCTGTGGCATTAGGAACTGGGAACAGTCACACCAATATTGAGTAAGGAGTTTCTTTGTCCACCCAAGAGCATAAGAATCAAATTACATTTTCAAAGACCTGAATTAAAATGTCTATATATTTACTTATAGCTCAGAAACTATTGGTTTTATAAAAATATATTTCAAATAAAAGATTTTTATCCTTAACAATACTAAAACCATACAGTGGTAAGTTAAATTTCATATTTCAAATAATTTCGGAGAAATGATGAAAATTAGAGAATTTACCTTCTGTAAAGTATCTTCAAAGTCAGTTTCAAAATAAAATAAAAATTGCCATCTTGTTCAAAATGATAAAAATTTTGTAGATATAAAATATAATCAAAATCGTTACAGCGAATTTTGAGAAAATCGATTTTTTCTCTTTTTTGCTGTTCAGTAAACTACCCATAATTTTAGGGTTGAGTGTCTAATTCCAAAAAAAACCTTGGGGCGACCTTATAAAAACACCATATAATAAGTGTTGTTAGTCCAATCGGTAAAATAGTTTCAGCTCTATCCCAAATCACAGACAGACATACGGAATTGTGAAAACTACTTTCATGAAAACGTCGACATATTTGATCAAAATATCCGAGTTCGTTTGACGATCGCAATACTTTCTCTCCTAGGTGTCATGAGAATGTAAAAACATATATTTCAAATGTTAAAAATATGAATAATTGATAATTTATTATTATTATTATTATTATTATTATTATTATTATTATTATTATTATTATTATTAGCACCGCGTCTTACTACCCATTCGGGAATTGATAATTTAAAAAGGAGTTAAATGAGGACCGTATTTGTAGCAATTTATAGTTTGTTTATTTTCCGAACGAAGACTAGCAGACAAGTAGAGACCAAGAACAGTGCAGCTCGGATCCTAAAGATGCTACACAACTAATTAGGAAACTGCGCGGCGGTAAAGTTCAGTCGGTTTTTGTCGGGTGCAACAATAAGGAACTCTCCTCTCCTTCTAGGGAGCTGGTTCCAGCCACAATGAAGCCGTCACGGGGTTGATGTATGGCTGTTCCCTAGGGACACGGGGCAACGTGTGTGCGTGGATAGGAATAACGTGGAGTTATTGTGCAGTCAGCTAGAAGCAGCGGCCGGAACGCTCGTGTCGTGTCGTGTCGTGTCGAGCTCGCAGCGCAACGGACACAAATGAGTCCTTTTTTCTTTAATTCTCTTGATAAAAAAATAAAAGAGACATTTCTTTTGATAAACATGCTAATTAATGGCCGTGGTTCTAGCCAATGTACATCTATTGTGCGTGTATTTATTTGAATCAAAGTTAATTTTGAATAAAATGGGGTTGACCTGATATTTAAACTAGGTCGTTAATGCACCTGACTATCGAACTGTTGGTCGGTCCCGGGTTCGATTCCCAACACAGCATTCAAATGTATCATCGTTTAAATAGATTATTCCCCATTCATTGTGATGAATTGACGGCTGGAGGACAGAGTGATTAAAAGTCATACCTAGGCAGGTAGGCACTGTTTAACATTACAAAAAGGACGCATCTTATCCTCCCTCCCCCCCATGAAAGTGACTTTCATGCTAGATTAATGAGCAGGGTAATACATCCGCTACTCTTGAGAAATGACACAACTTACCACTGACAAGTCGTGGAACTTTTAAATAAACCACTTTTATTTCAATGATTATCTTATAGAAAGAATTTTTTTTTAATTATAGGTCAATATAATCTTTTAAATATAGCCTATGGGAGTTGATAACGCATTTCCTGCAATATATATCTATACGATTTATTTTATATGTTGTTCTTAAGCAATTAATTTTATAATAGTTTACTGATTTTAGGAAAATATCTATAGGAAAGTTTGTTCAAATTTTTGATTAGGTGTCTTTTTTACATAATAAATATTAATATTCGAGTATGTTTATTTTTCTAAACTAAATTAATTTAATGATAGATTACTTACAACAATTTTTTGAAAATAGCCACTATAATTTAGTTCAAAGTTGGTATTTGATGATCTTACGATAAATATTGATATATATTTTATTCTTACAATTATAAATAAGTTGAGGAGAGCGAGAAAGTATGTGCGGTGCAAAGCGCCATTAATTTATATCATCATATGATAAACAAACGTAACTCTAGTCCACGTAAGTTAGGACTTAGGAAATTCAACCTTCCTCATCCTCGACACAAAGAGTAACTAGTACACCCTGAACGGGTAGCCAGAGGACAGGGTGCTATGAGAGTCTAAGTTCACTGACACAAGGAATCGACCTGTCGTAAGACAGAACACTATTTAATATTAATAATAATATATTTACAAATTACATGTTGATTAACTAATCCGACAATCCACACCAAATGTGTGAAGATACAAATACTATACAGATCAGTAATTTTAAACAATGTTTAAGTGCTAAAATATTTTGAGCAAAATTCTAGCGCTATTTATTTACTAAATTTAACTGCTCTTATTTTATTACGGTCTGGTCAAGTATTTAAATATATGTTGTAGACTTTATTATCCGTATATTTAAATATGTTATATGTATTAATATTGATTAAGCTTTTCTAACCAAATTGACTCATCGTAATTTGAACAAAATTAAAGAAGAAACAGAAGTAAAGAAATATGGGAACTTATATATATATATATAATCAAAGGAAGGGGGTGAAAGTATTTTTATAGGCAGGGAGCCCATAAGGTAATTGTTTAGTTTGCGAACAGACGCCTAAAGGCTGTGAAACTGTGTCATTTAATAGCCGATGGGAAATATCGGAGAGACGACAGGGTAAGCATGAAACATCCCAATTGGATAATATAAACATTTTATAAATTATTTATACTATTAGCCTACAATACTTTCTCATATCAAGAGAAAGTCTGGTGATCGTGGATTAAATTTATATCGTGATTATTACAAATTTCTAAGTTCTATGTGAACATGAACCCAAACAAATGATACGAAGCTCCGAACGGACTTTATCACTCCATTATTTAAAAATGGAGGTATTTACTCAAAACTCGTGACACGAGATAATCTACACTAACAAACCCAAGCTATTCTCGACGTTTCATTAGGGGTTGCGCATCTTATGGTTATCGTATTGCTATTAAATTAATAATTTTTAAGTTTTTACCAATAAAAAAGGTAAACATTTATCATTGAGTTTAAAATGATAGGGATAGATCATTGCTGTACAAACATTTCCAAGGTACAGGCAGAAGAAATTCAACAAACACTTTATAGGATTCAGGAGGTCATGAAAAGTCGAAAGTCGATTTACAATTCTGTATGTCCCCATGTCCGTCTGTCCGTCTGTCCGTCCTGTCCGTCCGTCTGTCTGTCTGTACCTGGCCACGGATCCAAAATGGTTTGATGGATATTATTCAATCTTAATATTAAGATTTTATAGGGATATACCTCTAAATAGTTATTTTGTTTACCCTACTCCTTCAATTAACGGTTGTTTACTTATGATTGATTTTTAAAAAACCTGAAATATTTTACAAATGGCTTTAATAAGTTGGTTCCAAATGGGTATTTTATAAGTGTTTAAAATAAATAAATAACCACGTATATTTGGTTTTGGATAAAATTTGATGAAAGGTTTTTTACTCGGGAGTGATTTTTGAAAATTCGAGTTATTTTGAAAACGGATCTTACTATTTTGCTTAAATTGTATATCTGTATAGTGTTTGACATGTACATGACAAATAAATATGCATATTTGTTTTGGAAGGAAATTTGGTTACAAGTAGGATATTTATGACTTTATTTTTATATTTGGATATAAAAAAAAATGCTTTAGCAATTTGGTTAAAAGTTGGTATCAGGAGATTATTAAATATATATGCATTATAATGTAGCTTTATTTTTCCAAAATAAATTAATTTAACGACAGCTTACTTTCAAAATTTTTGGAACTTGAATTGAGCTCAAAATGGAAATAGGAGAATATTATTATTATTATTATTAGCAGTAGTAGTAGTAGTAGTAGTAGTAGTAGTAGTAGTACCGCGTCTTACTACCCGTTCGGGTTATACGCACTTACGCTAATGTGTAATGGTAGGGTGATTGTGAGATGAAATGAAGGACCTACAGTTTAACGTGGAGTCCGAACCACGGGGCGGCCTGGCATTCCCCACATTCACAAGATGTGTTGTCAGAGGTGAAGGAAGGGTTTGGAATAGGAGAATAGTTTTTCATAATAAATAAGTTTTTTTATTTTTACAAGTAAAAAAATAATTTTAGGGTAGTTAACAAATAGCTTATTCTTGATATTTTCAATTTTGTTAAATATATTTAAACAATTGAGTTTAAAATTTATATTTGGACCCCTATAGGGTTATTAATGTGATTAATCAGATGATGCGATCATTTTTACGAGGAAAACTTATTTAAGAATAGTTTAATTAAAACTTATTTTCGAAGCTATAAGTTTGTGCGATTGTGTCGTACCATTTATTTCAATCCAATTTGTAGCTTCTATTAAGACAACACACCTTTAAGCACTGAGTAGTAAGACAAACCTAATGTAGAATAATGTTTCTTAGACATGTATTTGGTATTCTTTACCACTTGGCTACTAGTAAGGTCCTGGACAAATTACTTGTAGCCACGTAGAGAACGACATATCACTAGTATATGTGTAAGACAGCAGTTTGTAGCTAAAGGGAAATCAAACACACCATATTTTTGGTATCTTTTAAAGATTTTTCAATTAAACACACACAACTTAAAGATTCATCATAATCTGGAGATTAATTAGTTTATAATTAAAATCCTTTTTCTAGATGTTAGAAGCTAAAAAATTAGAACATTTATGGTTGTTAGTGATTCTAGTGTATTCATTTAATCTAGAGAGGTGTTAAATCCATTTATTATCAAATCTGAACATTTATTTTACCAACAAATTCTGATTTCAAAGTTTATAAAAGGAATAGACACAGGCCCAAAGTGATAACATTTCTTAAATTAATATTATATATAATATATATATATATATAATATATATATATATATATATATATATATATATTAATACAAGAAATTTTATGCATATAAGAAATATTTATTTAAGACATATATATAAATATAAATGCAAAACCATATTCGAATAAGTGATAGATAAAAGATCTGATGTATGTCTGGCCTGCCCTGTTATTACATAGGGATAGTTGGCAATATGATAGCTCTAAAAACTAACATTCAAATTAAAAACAAATTCAAATCAGGAATGTTATATATTCCTTGACTCTCAAATTTCCATAAGTATCGCTCCAGTCTAATTTTCATAGAAAGAGGCATTTAGAATATACAAACACAAGTGTTGCAGTCAAGATTGATAAAATGTTACTTTATTATTAGTTTTATCCCATTGGTGTTTATAATATCTATCAAAAGTGACCGATGAAAATCACATGACTTGGACGGAGATTTCGTAGCTTTTCTGTGTCTTTTACAATGAAAATAGACCACAGCTTAGACCCATTGACAAGGTTTATAAAACTCCAAAGCCAAAATTGTTTGACAACATATTGACATCGGTACTTGAAAAATGGGATGTTATTCGAATATTAATTAAGAGCTCATGAAAGAAAAGATCAGTGAAAATTGTTTCCCACGTCAGTCTTTTGTACCGTTTCTAAAGAAGCACTTGCAGACATATTTTATTAAAGAGGCAGTTGTGTCGTTCAGAAGGAGCCACGGGAGATCAAACTAGAACCAAGATGACGGCACTGAGCAAAGGATAGATGGTGATAAAATGGAGGGGTGGAGGGGACGAAAGGAAATACGGAGAAAAGCACAAACACTCTATATTCTCCGAAAAGATTGTTTGTTTGTCTGTTTGTTCGTTCGTTAGCTTGTTTGTGTAAAGTTTCAAGATGTTTCTGCTTCTGTAAAATGTCTACTACCTTGAAAAGATAATAGGAGTGCAATTTGAATCTCACAGTAGCGTTACTTCACTTAGAACACTCAACATTCTATATAAATACCTCAAACATATTAAATGTGTGTTTAATTTTGATTACATTTGATACATATTAGCCGTTGTTCTATATTAGAGTGTGAGTACTTGTAGGAAATCAATCTTATGGCCCGTGACATAATATTTGTGCCAACACGAATCAAAACAGGCTCCTGGTTCTAGGTTTTTGAACCAAGAGAACACAAAGCCAGGAGAAGTGACACTCGTCAATAGGATGTTCTAGGTGGTTTTAGTTTCGTCTATTCATAACAAGTTGGACACATTGAACCAAGAGAACACAAAGCCAGGAGAAGTGACACTCGTCAATAGGATGTCCTAGGTGGTTTTAGTTTCGTCTATTCATAACAAGTTGGACACATTGAACCAAGAGAACACAAAGCCAGGAGAAGTGACACTCGTCAATAGGATGTTCTAGGTGGTTTTAGTTTCATCTATTCATAACAAGTTGGACACATTGAACCAAGAGAACACAAAGCCAGGAGAAGTGACACTCGTCAATAGGATGTTCTAGGTGGTTTTAGTTTCGTCTATTCATAACAAGTTGGACACATTGAACCAAGAGGACACATAGCCAGGAGAAGTGACACTCGTCAATAGGATGTTCTAGGTGGTTTTAGTTTCGTCTATTCATAACAAGTTGGACACATTGAACCAAGAGGACACAAAGCCAGGAGAAGTGACACTCGTCAACAGGATGTTCTAGGTGGTTTTAGTTTCATCTATTCATAACAAGTTGGACACATTGAACCAAGAGAACACAAAGCCAGGAGAAGTGACACTCGTCAATAGGATGTTCTAGGTGGTTTTAGTTTCGTCTATTCATAACAAGTTGGACACATTGAACCAAGAGACACAAAGCCAGGAGAAGTGACACTCGTCAATAGGATGTTCTAGGTGGTTTTAGTTTCATCTATTCATAACAAGTTGGACACATTGAACCAAGAGAACACAAAGCCAGGAGAAGTGACACTCGTCAATAGGATGTTATAGGTGGTTTTAGTTTCGTCTATTCATAACAAGTTGGACACATTGAATCAAGAGAACACAAAGCCAGGAGAAGTGACACTCGTCAATAGGATGTTCTAGTGGTTTTAGTTTCGTCTATTCATAACAAGTTGGACACATTGAACCAAGAGAACACAAAGCCAGGAGAAGTGACACTCGTCAATAGGATGTTCTAGGTGGTTTTAGTTTCGTCTATTCATAACAAGTTGGACACATTGAACCAAGAGAACACAAAGCCAGGAGAAGTGACACTCGTCAATAGGATGTTCTAGGTGGTTTTAGTTTCGTCTATTCATAACAAGTTGGACACATTGAACCAAGAGAACACAAAGCCAGGAGAAGTGACACTCGTCAATAGGATGTTCTAGGTGGTTTTAGTTTCGTCTATTCATAACAAGTTGGACACATTGAACCAAGAGAACACAAAGCCAGGAGAAGTGACACTCGTCAATAGGATGTTCTAGGTGGTTTTAGTTTCGTCTATTCATAACAAGTTGGACACATTGAACCAAGAGAACACAAAGCCAGGAGAAGTGACACTCGTCAATAGGATGTTCTAGGTGGTTTTAGTTTCGTCTATTCATAACAAGTTGGACACATTGAACCAAGAGAACACAAAGCCAGGAGAAGTGACACTCGTCAATAGGATGTTCTAGGTGGTTTTAGTTTCGTCTATTCATAACAAGTTGGACACATTGAACCAAGAGAACACAAAGCCAGGAGAAGTGACACTCGTCAATAGGATGTTCTAGGTGGTTTTAGTTTCATCTATTCATAACAAGTTGGACACATTGAACCAAGAGAACACAAAGCCAGGAGAAGTGACACTCGTCAATAGGATGTTATAGGTGGTTTTAGTTTCGTCTATTCATAACAAGTTGGACACATTGAATCAAGAGAACACAAAGCCAGGAGAAGTGACACTCGTCAATAGGATGTTCTAGGTGGTTTTAGTTTCGTCTATTCATAACAAGTTGGACACATTGAACCAAGAGAACACAAAGCCAGGAGAAGTGACACTCGTCAATAGGATGTTCTAGGTGGTTTTAGTTTCGTCTATTCATAACAAGTTGGACACATTGAACCAAGAGAACACAAAGCCAGGAGAAGTGACACTCGTCAATAGGATGTTCTAGGTGGTTTTAGTTTCGTCTATTCATAACAAGTTGGACACATTGAACCAAGAGAACACAAAGCCAGGAGAAGTGACACTCGTCAATAGGATGTTCTAGGTGGTTTTAGTTTCGTCTATTCATAACAAGTTGGACACATTGAACCAAGAGAACACAAAGCCAGGAGAAGTGACACTCGTCAATAGGATGTTCTAGGTGGTTTTAGTTTCGTCTATTCATAACAAGTTGGACACATTGAACCAAGAGAACACAAAGCCAGGAGAAGTGACACTCGTCAATAGGATGTTCTAGGTGGTTTTAGTTTCGTCTATTCATAACAAGTTGGACACATTGAACCAAGAGAACACAAAGCCAGGAGAAGTGACACTCGTCAACAGGATGTTCTAGGTGGTTTTAGTTTCGTCTATTCATATTGGCGAATGCGGATATGTTTGATCTAAATTATTTCTACCTTCCTCATCCCCTCCCCGTAAGAGTAGTTAAAATTCGTACATCTCTGACGGGTTGTAAGATACGGCAGTGAAAAAGAACCAACACAAGAAAGTATAATTTTTATGTTTTATATAAGGAGTGTAAAATGTGTTTGTGCAATTTATTTTGATTATAATTTAAATTGTGTTCCTTTAAAATGACGAGAATTAAGCTGTTTCAAATATATCACAATCACCGAGTTTAATCATTGGTAGTTTAGTCGTGTCTGCAGAATGTGCTCCTGCATTTAAATTATTCATTTGATTTGGAACTACTTTGTCTACCAGTCACACAGTTAGGGTAGGGGGTGACAGTAGAACATGAGGGGCAAATGGCTCTGCAGAACCCCTATTTTGACATGCACGTATATTGAAAGAGGGCGGGCTCTCGGACGTTTAGGTGCAATCTCGAATGTTTCGAGTGTGGTAGCTAAAAGCAGAACACTCATGGGAAATAGTCCAATAGGCATATAGAAAACAAATATTAATATTAAATGTCAGATTATAGAAACAAAGATAACATTGAATTATTTGCATTTTTCTAGAAATGGGATAAGTAATTACATATTTTAATCAAAACCGAATCTCAAATCTCAGTTACAAATCCTAATTTTACCTACGAATCTCGAATCCGAATCTTAGAAAACATGGGGCACATGAAAGGTTAACAACTTTTCAACAATGTTAAGCTTTTTTCAGTTGTTTCTGATTTTGTTCGTATTAATTATTAAATCACTATAGGAAATATAAAGAGTAACTAAATTAACTTTTTCGCTATAATGCATTAATATGATAACATTCTAAAATTCAGTTAGGGGATGAATTAGTGGCCTGAGGTATTGTTGTTAGGAATGTCACGTTTTAATAGTTTGATTAGGTTTTATTATAATGTTAGGTAAAAGTGACGTCTGACAAAGTAAAGTGCTAAGGTGTCTTTCTTCTTCTTTTCTTATAGAATCGTAATTATTATTTTGATTGAGGTCCAACATGAAAACACGAGTCATAGCAGCGTTCAACAAGTCATTAGTCTAGTGTGATATGAGCAGTGACTGCCCAGTGGTACAAGTCATTAGTCTAGTGTGATATGAGCAGTGACTGCCCAGTGGTACAAGTCATTAGTCTAGTGTGATATGAGCAGTGACTGCCCAGTGGTACAAGTCATTAGTCTAGTGTGATATGAGCAGTGACTGCCCAGTGGTACAAGTCATTAGTCTAGTGTGATATGAGCAGTGACTGCCCAGTGGTACAAGTCATTAGTCTAGTGTGATATGAGCAGTGACTGCCCAGTGGTACAAGTTCACACACAGTCTTGCACGGTCATCACCCCTCAAGTAACACGGTTCCAATCACAGTTATAGATCAGCTAAGGTTCACTTTTTCTTACTACACTCCAGTTATCCAAATCAGTTAAGTATAATTTAGAGGAAATGTACTCGTATTTGCGAGTAAACTATTAGAAAAGTAATACTCCCAATACACCAGACTAAAGTCCAACCTCACCTGCCCAGGGTCACATGGTCTAAGGCACTAATCTCGCAGTGGACTAGACTGCCGATGATGGGGAGGTCGGGGTTAGATCTCATAACGGTGTAGTGGGGTGGTTTTTCCTAAATAGTTTTCCACTCTCCCTCCACGCTAAATCGGGTACATTTCCTTTTAATATAACCTTCACAATCCCAAACGCATTAGTGTAATTAGTACATAGTCGTATAGCCCGTACGGGTAGTAAGACACGGTGCTAAAACATTCCGATCTTCCCCTTACCGACAAACGAGTGTGACGTTAAGTGTGCTCAGATATGTTTCACTTAATTATGATAAACACTTGTATAACGCTTGTACGAGAGCGATGAGCCCGTCGCAAAAGAGAATCAACAAGCCCGGTGGGCTATCACTCATTGCCACACACGAGGCAAACTACGTCACCAAGAAACTGGGAGTAGGATGGAAAAATGGACCTAACCAGTCTTTATCATTTCAACCGCTTGGTTTTAATTTGAATTGCACACCTACTCTGTATTATGATAAATAAACCTCTGAAATGTCGTCTTAAAACACGTAAATTTTTGTTTAAAAATTCTCTAATATTAATAAATGACATAATAAAATGGTCTTATAGCATTAAAAAATATCATATATGACTCAATACAAAATTAAAATTATTATTATTACTAGTATTTTACCCATTCTTTCAAATGTATCAAAATAAACCACTCGCAAATTCATTCTTCAACACCGTCAAGTAAAATATTCTCTTTAATATTCTACATATTATTAAATATTTTTTCTTTGCATTAAAGTTATCATCTATTAAAACGTACAAAATGACAATAAAACTTTATGATCCAAGCGTCTCTCTATATATCAAATAGTAGATTATCTAATTAATTTTATGATGGGACTCGTGGAGATATTTACTCTTTCACAAACTAACAATCAAAATTAATTAATAAACTGTTTTAAAATCATAATGGCTAAGTACCGCGAAAATTAATAACGCAAACGAAAATATTGCATAATAGGTGTATAGGCAAATTCTTTTTATAAATACAAGAATATATCCTTTGTAAAAGGTTTAGTTGTAATTTTGCAAATGATACTTCTACCGTTTTATTTCGTCAACTTAAAACGTAAAAATAAGTACTTAGAACTTGAAAACAAGGGAATATCTCACATGTTTCATGAGTACACGGCTCGCGAAAAGTTAGTGTTCTTATTCAAAATTTGCGGCAAATTATGGTTATCACACTCTTGGGTGTTTTTTATATGTGTAATATTTTAGGTACAGTACACAGTATGACCGATCTATCGGGACTAAGCAGCCCTGCCTAATACATCTCAATAGAATATTTACCCGGGTTCAAATACGAACAATCTGAAGGCGATCAAAGGAACTAGTACCACACTTCATCTAAGACTGGTTGCTACCGGCCTGTACCGGCCAATTGTTGAGGTGCTCTTAGGATGGACAAGATAGAGTGGTCTCGAGACCACCACATCTCTCACACATAGTCAGACAATCTCACCATCTCACTCTCTAACGCTCTTAGGAGGGACAAGATAGAGTGGTCTCGAGACCACCACATCTCTCACAGATAGTCAGACAATCTCACCATCTCACTCTCTAACTCTCTTAGGAGGGACAAGATAGACTGGTCTCGAGACCACCACATCTCTCACAGATAGTCAGACAATCTCACCATCTCACTCTCTAACTCTCTTAGGAGGGACAAGTTAGATTGGTCTCGAGACCACCACATCTCTCACACATAGTCAGACAATCTCACCATCTCACTCTCTAACGCTCTTAGGAGGGACAAGATAGATTTGTCTCGAGACCACCACATCTCTCACAGATAGTCAGACAATCTCACCATCTCACTCTCTAACCTCTTAGGAGGGACAAGATAGACTGGTCTCGAGACCACCACATCTCTCACACATAGTCAGACAATCTCACCATCTCACTCTCTAACGCCTTAGGAGGGACAAGTTAGATTGGTCTCGAGACCACCACATCTCTCACAGATAGTCAGACAATCTCACCATCTCACTCTCTAACTCTCTTAGGAGGGACAAGATAGACTGGTCTCGAGACCACCACATCTCTCACACATAGTCAGACAATCTCACCATCTCACTCTCTAACGCCCTTAGGAGGGACAAGTTAGATTGGTCTCGAGACCACCACATCTCTCACCATCTCACTCTCTAACGCTCTCTCTCCTCTCACTACGTGTGTATAAGTTATAATGGACACAACGTGGTTCCAAAAGTAGCATTTACGGTGTTGTTCCCAAACTACTTCTCGCAGGAAAATTAAACACAAATGGGAAAGAAAACCCACCAAAGAGCTCTGGGATGGCAAAAAAATAAATACCGAGAAGTTTCTGAATAAGGTAGAAGTGCTTTTCGTAAGGAAACAGAAGAAAAAAACATTTTGGCTGAAGATAGATTGGGAGGAAGATTTGGGAGAAGAGAAATTGCTTTTCGGAAGGAGACAAAACTTTTTTCACTTGCCTCCAGGGCAGGAGTTGAAAACGTGTGTTTTTGCTCCATTCTTACGATCGCCCAACTTCTTACAAACAAATCTAAAACTTTTAATAGAAACAAATTGTTATAGACCCATGTTCCATTGTTTTCAGTCACTGAGAGTTAGTTTCTCTCTCTTGCTTTGGGCTGCTATAGCAACTTCAAATAAAGTATACAGCTTTGTAAACAAAAGGGACGTTTTCTACCTGTTTACCCAATACTTTCAATTATTTACCAAAAACTCAATATATTTTGAAATAAAATAGAGCTGATTCAATATTAGGTAGTAAAAAAAAATCAAAGGGAAAGGAAAAATCACTACAAAACTGAACAGTGAACACGCATCTAGTTCGCTTATTTAGCGAGTTAGTTAGTTCAGCGACTATCGTCCATTCTTTGCCTAAGTGGGCAAACGACGCATTTAACCAGAATATGTTCATTTATCCATTTCATTTTATTAAAAATCAAAATTAGAGATAGATTTAAAAACATCCAAACTACAAGCAAATAATACTAAGTAGATCTTTGTTTATCATTACATTTTATTAAAAAGTAATTTTATGCGGGTTTAAATTTTTAGCGACATTCTTTATATATATATAATTTATATATATATATATAATTTATATATAATATATATAAATTTATATATATATATATATATATATATATATATATATAATTTATATATATATATATATTTATATATATATATATATATATATAATATATATATATATATATATATATATTATATATATATAATTTATAGGGTGTTGAAATGTATCACCTCCATATTTTATATATTTAAGTAACGAGATGATTAAATATTTTCTCATAAAATTTGATCTTTTCGACAGTTTTGTTTGATTTAGATTGTGTCCTACTCTATTCATTGGTATATTTTTTAACATTATTCTAAAATGTCTTAGTTATCCATTTTTATCAATATATTTAATTTCGAGTAATTAATTATTCCCAGAAATGTTAATAATCAAATTTTCCCCCTGCCTTTGAAAACTCGATGATCATGTCAAGAGCTTCAGTTCTAGTTTAAAACTAGGCCTATAGCTCCCAGACTCGCACAAGCTCGATACCAAAACAATATCAAGTAGAATATTTTAATATATTCACATAATACTGTACACATGTTTATTAGAGTGGGCGCAGTGGGCGCCATTTAGGTTACATAAGTCCGATAGTAATATCTTAACGAGTTGTTAATAAAACCGGTTTATATTAAACATAACATCAAACGCATCACTCGTGTTGGACTTGAGTGTCAGTGACGAAGAGATCGGGGTTCAAATTCCAGTCGGGTTCATTTCCTCTCAAATTCTACATTTCTCATCTTAATGTAAGTGTTCAACCCTAACGGGTATCAAGCCACGGTGAAATTAGTTTACAAATATAGTGCCGGGGACTGGAGAAGTGTTATGTTTAAAGATAAATAACCAAATATTTTACAGTCCACACCTTAGTTGATATGTGCCTGTAGTTCTACATGGTGACACTTAGCTCAGTCACTAGCGTGTTTACAAACTATATCAGGTTCCCGGTATTATTATATATATATATATATATATATATATATATATATATATATATATATATATATAAAGTACCACTGGAGAAGTCGGAGTGTTCCTCTTTAAAGGCCGCATTACACGTAGCAGGTTGACGCTGCTTTCTGGCGTCGTTTTGCAGCGCTGCAACCTGCTACGTGTAATGCGGCCTTAACGATGATATAATGACAGCCAGGAGATTGAGTGCCGTGCGTGTTCTAGAATTAGGTTAGTTTGTAATTTGTGTGTTTATATAATTATTCTGTTTATAGAGATAGAACATTAAATACCCTTAAGGAGAAAACAACCAAATGAAGTTTTTTTTAAATGACGTCAAAAATTGATTCATAGCTAAATGTGCCCTTTCGACTTCCCTTTAAAATAAAAAGTTTTCCAAGATACTCTTACCGGTGTTCACGTGGGCTAAGGCGTCAATACAACTATTCTTAACTTCCGGTGATTGGCAGATCGAGTTTCAAATCACGGCGGGGACCATTGCAGATAATTTGCCATGTGTGATGCATCTTAGAGTAAAGTGACACAGAAACAGAGCAGAGAGCGGTAATTGAAGAAAAAGGCCAGTTTGAGTTTTAAGAGCGGTCAAAGCGGTAGTCGACACGGATAACACGGACAATGAGCAGCTTGTGGCTGAGCTGTACAGCAGACAAGCTTTATGGCAAGTAAAGCATCCCCAGGCTACAACCGGGGGATAGTTGACAAGCTACGGGAAGAGGTGGCAGCTACTTTGGATTGCGAAAGTAAGATTTTTCTTCACAACCCGTTTCTAGCACTGCCTTTATAGCTTTTGAAGCAATGTGAAAATAGCTATTTATTTAAAATGTGTACCAGGCCTTTGATTAACATGTGTGTTATAACGTATGTTCTATCACTCTATATGTGTGTACTGTGTATAGATAGTATATATTATAGAGCTCCTTAGAAAAAGGGCTTAGGTAAAAGAGTATAAATATATATACAACGTGTATCTAAAACATTGCATCAAACTTTGGGAGGCTATTCCTTGAGTGAAAATAGAATAATTCACATAAGAAACCTAGGGTCTATCTTGAATATTAAGGGTGGTATACACCCCTAAACATAGAGCTAAAAACGGCTATTGTGTGAAATATTATGAAAACTGATTAAGGTATTACAACGAATCTTTGTATACTACTTATTGAAACCTTGATCGTTAATAAACTAAATGTGCTGTTACCGTTACCCACCCCCATCATGTAAAAAAGGGGGGTTGTAACTCTTTTTTCTGCAATAATATGTGTCAGGGTAATTATTACTAATTTTGACTTAAGATTACAAAACAAGGATTAAAATTAACAAAAAAAGGCCCCTTGGATAAACTGTCTATCTTTTTCCGTTTTCGAGATAATCACACAAGTTTGAGCTCAGAGACAATCGTAAATGCCTGCCAGTTAGGCAACCAGAATCACAGTGTTACTTCGCACTGCAGTCGTTTAAACCATTTTTACCGGCACGTGTGACTATGTATCACGTACATTTGGTAAACAAGACTGGTTTGTTTGCAATGATGGAGAAACTCAGATACTTTTCCTTCTTCATAAGCTCCGAAGTGTTTCTATTTATCACATTAGTAAGTTATGCTTATACAGTTCACACTTGGGTGGGATTTTAATCATTACACTCACTGGAGTATTGAAAGCTAAATTAAGAAATACTAACCGTAGTTCTTGTATGTTTTAATTCCTAACTTCAAAAGCAGATTCATAGCAATTGTTCAAAATAGTGGCCCCTAACGTCATTGCAATAATTGAGGTGGCGTATCAATGACTGGCGTTATCTTTCGAAAACACGTGGTGTTTCTTGAACCATATCACATGTAGCACCTATCCTGGATAACAGGTCTTCCTCGGATTCAATGGCTGTCTCGTACACCAAAGCTTTGAAAAAGACCCACAGAAAGAAGTCTAACGGATTAAGGTAAGGAGAGCGTGGTGGCTACGCAACAGCTATACTGGTTGCCTACCTGGCAGGAATTAACACTTGTCTTTGAAATCAAACATGCATGATTATCTCGGAAACGGGGAAAGATAGACAGTTTCTCCAAGACACCTTTTTTTGTTAATTTTTACTTAATATTTTGTAATCTTAAGTCAAAGTTAGTAATACTTACTCTGTCATATTTTATTGCAGATAAAAGGGTTACAACCCCCGCTTTTTTACATGATGGGGTGGGTAACGGTAACAGCACATTTAGTTTATTAACGATCAAGGTTTCAATAAGTAGTATACAAAGCTTCGTGCTAATATCTTAATCAGTTTTCATAATATTTCACACAATAGCCGTATTTAGCTCTATGTTTAGGGTGTATACCACCCTTAATATTCAAGATAGACCCTAGGTTGCTTATGTGAATTATTATATTTTCACCCAAGGAATAGCCTCCCAAAGTTTGATGCAATGTTTTAGATACACGTTGTATATATATACTATTGAAATTAGGATAAAATAAATGCACACGTTTTTATTTATAAAATATGCGACTGGAATTTACACAATGTTTAAAAACAGAACTTCAATTTGAAATTTATAAGTGGCAAGGACATCGGCAAGAGGTATGGAGAATCTTGGTTCGACACTCGCCTAGGCCTAAAATAATATTATATTAATGTGAAGATAGAGTATTTTTTGGACTTGGGTAGTTACTTTAGTATAATGTGTGTTGTCCTCTTATATTAAGTTAGTTTTTGAGATGTGTTTGGAAATCATTACGTTAAATGGTTAAAATAAATTAAGTTACAATTAAAGAAATAATTTCGATTTCAATAATTTTCAACAAAACTTAGTAATGAGTAGCATTGCAGCCTAGCTGTGTCGTGTTTTAAAATATTTAAATTTGAGCATGATTTAACAGTTCATTTTGAAGTTGGGTAACAAAGCACGAGTAACTAATTAGTAATTAACATAAAAGCTACTGTTGACGAGCCTTACCCTCAAAATGTTCTGTTCGTAATAACATCGTCGCTCTTGGTGACCGTATTCATGTAGCAAAGCTGTCTGATAGGCAGATCCTTACGGTATCCTGTTTCAATCCTTATAGCATCCTGTTTCCAATAATGAACAAGGTATCTTGGTATGCCTTTGTGACATCATCCAGACCGACCAATTACAACACGGATAACAACAGTTTCTTACACAATATATATGTGAAATAGTGAGAAGCGAATTTTTTTACTGCACTGCGTAATACTTAGTGCCCATTAGATCTCCTCCAATTGGAGAGATATCAAGAAGATGTTATTGAGTGGAAATGTACCCGCCTTTGCGTGGTAGAGAAGAGCGGGAACATATTTAGAATAAAATACCTGTCGAGATTCGATTGCTAACCTCCAAAGAAAACCAGATTATACGAGAGTTACGCTTTAGTCCACGTGACCACTGATATGTGTTGGAAATATAGTTATAGGACAGGTCGGTCGGAATCCATAATATATTTTCAGGGGGGAAGGAGGGAGTAGGGGTGGGTGTACTACGTTCGGTAGTGCAATTACAATGTAGTATAATAACGTTTTGCAGTTATTAAATGAACAAGCTATTGCCATATAGTTTGTGACGTCACAGGCCACGTAATCAACACACAATACCCTGGGCTCATGCCTGTTGATGAGCAACGAGAATAAGACAATAGCAAACAAGGCCGAACGGTCTAAGGCGTCACTCTCGTCTATTGACAAGGAGATCGGGTTCGAATCCTGGTGGGTTCGATTGAAGGTAGTTTCTCCTAGATCGTTTCCCATTCTCTTTCCAAACAAATATGGGGAGATTACCTCTAAAATTATTCCTTTCTCACCCCTACCCCTTTAGATTGTTGTCATATTAAAATCTTTAATATAGTTTAATATATAAAGTTTTATTTATTGATTACAAAAATTATGTGCGGCAAAGAAATAATTCAAACTTTGATTTAAAAACTTAAACAACACTCCTAGTTTGTAATACGGTGCACCGTGGTGTATTTTTAACCTACTAAGGGCCGGTCTTATGACTACCGATAAATATTGCTATCGGGAGGTTAAAGTTAGCTACCAGATAAAGGCTATCAGTCACTTTAATATTTTACGCATATTATGAACTGAATCTATCAGCCGGATAGCTATCTTTAGAATTAATATATTTTTATGCAGAACACGCAAGGTTGGTATTGTTTTTACTGGTGTGTGCATGCGTATAAGCCCTGCTGCTACCGTTATTACCTGGCAAGTGGCTACAACACTCAACATGTTAAATAATGGCAGCCAAACGAATGTGAGTAACAGATGGAGTCACGTGGGCGCAGAAACTAGGTTGTCTTGCAAGTACTAATTTCGGTGTCTGACCAAAATGTGGGCAATAGTTGGTACAACATTTACAAAATTCCATTTATTGTACTCAAATTTTGATAATTTGTTGTTTTAATATAAATCTGCAAATAGTTTATCAGCTTATATAAAACTGTGAATTAAATGATCTAACTTAATAATTAAATAGTTAGAGCTTGAGCTTGTGCCTACTAAACGCGTAAACAAAGATTTTAACCTAAAAACATATTTTGATAGGCAAAACCTCATGAAAAACAACGCGTCACTATGACAACACCCATTTTAACTTTCAGATAAAAGCTATCAGGTACTTAAACCTCCCGTTAAAAATGTGATTGATAAATACATTTTATCTGGCGTATAAATGCTATCTGGCAGTCATAAGACGCACTTTTAACTTATTGACCAGATATAAATATTTATCTGCCAGATTAATTAATATGCACCGGTCATTATGTAGCCATGATTTCAGGGTTAACAATACTGGTTTGTTAATTTATTTCTAAATCAACTTCCAGCCATTTTTGGGAAATAATTTATGATTAATTTATTCCTCAGAGTTTTGACATTATTTTATATCCTTATCAAAACCAACTAAGGACACACTATTTAAAAAAAACGGAATATAATGTATAGTGATGACATTATTTCCTTAGCTAAATAATATATTTAATGTTTGAGCTTTTAACAGTTAATTTTGTAAAGAAAAAGTAAATTTAGTAACATTGAAATTAAAAATATTTGTTCAATGTTAGAAACCTACACTTATTTATCGCCCCGGGGCATCCAAAGCTCTAAACCCACCCATGCCTATTTCCTTACGAACAAGCATATCAGTAGCTAGAATAAGTTAACAGATTTACTTTCAAGTATCCATACTTAGTCATGTGACTGCAGCTGTCACTGTTGATATATTTGTCTATATAATATAATCATTTCGTACAAAATTACAATAATCAAAACAAAAATATATTTGTATGTAATCTAATGTTTTCCAAATTTCAATTCGTTATAAATCGAGCTATTTCTTGCCGGTTATTGGTTCAGAAAAAAATATTTTTGGCTGACTCGCCATTTAAAAAATATTGTTGAACTACTTTCCTAGAGGCTTATGCAAATATATTAAAACGTAACAAAGATTGGGTTCATATATTAAAAAGTTAGCACTTCTCGAAAGTTCTCGAGTATTACATCAAAAGCAGCTCGTGATTTTTATAGCAATCCCAACATCCTCTATTTTATTTTATTTTCCTGAAGAAAGATCTGTAAACATTGAAAATAAGAAAGGAAACGTTTCTAAATATACCTTTTACCTTAGACAAAATAAAGCTGAAAGCCTAAAGTGATAAGTGAGGGCAGGTTTAAAGGTGAACGCAGCTTGGGGCTAAGGTTTGGGGGAGTAAGTGCCAGCCAGCGATAGCTCCCCCAAACACTAAATGTAAGTAATCATCTTGAGTTAATGTCGAGCTGATAAATTCAGGTCTCTTTTTTTAGAAGCCTTATGTTCGAGGGAGCCATACAATTCAACCACAAGAAAATGAAAAGGGGTGGGGAGGGTTGGGGACAGAGTAAAGTAGAGATGAATTTATACAACAACAAAAGGAGAGGAAAAGTGTCGAAGAAAAGAATATTTTCCGCAGCCGGCATTATTCTGTTTTGTGATTCTCTTGCTGGATGAAATGGGGTGGTGGAAGTTGGTAGTTGTCTCGGTATAAAACGTAGTAAGGGTAGTCGAAGATAAATATTTCATCCCTCTTTCTTCCTGCATAATTAAGAATTAGCGTGTCTAGAACATTTTCCTAGTTGTAAGAAAGTTGCAATGTTTGTTTTGTCCTGAACGTTAATCCAACGAATCTAATGCGAACAATAAGGAAGTTTGGCAACAAAACGCACAATCACAAAGAGCTAAGCCCTTTCCGGGTTCGTGCCTTATACTTTCAAAAATATTTACTACTACTATTGCTAAGGGCTAATGACACGACTACACAATAACGGTCATTAGCGTCAAAAGACACAGATGTATATACAATACATACACACTTATATAAATATATCACTACTAATAAAAACCGATAGGTCTAAGCTCTTAGGATAAGGATATAAATTATTGTTCACTTAGTCTTACGACTCCTGGATAGATATTAATCTGGCGGATGAATATTTTTATCTGGTCTTTAAGTTAAAATTGCGTCTTATGGCCGCCAGATAGCATTTATAGGCCAGATAAAATGTATTTATCTAGCACAGTCTTATCAGAGTGTTTAAGTAACTGATAGCTTTTATCTGAAAGTTAAAATGGTTGTTGCCATTGTTGTTTGGTTGTTGGTTGCCATGGTTGTTGCGTTGTTGTTTTTAAATGAGGTTTCACCTCTCAGAATCGGTTTTTAGGTTAAAATCTTGGTTCGCGTGCTTATAAGGCACGGGCATATGCTTTAACAATATAAAAAGTTAGAATAATAATAAAATAATATAATAATAATAATAATAATAATAATAATAATAATAATAATACTTGGCACCACGTCTTACCTACTATCCGTTCGGGATATACGCTTATGAATTTAGAACATTTAACTCAGTTTTAGACAAACTGACCAGATATTTGTTATATAGTTATATAAGAACAAATTATTTAAAAGTAAGTACAATAAATTAAATTTTGTAAACGTTTTACCAAACTATTGACATTTTGGCAGACACCGAAATAAGTACTTGCAGGACAAGTTAGCTTCTGCGCCCACGTGACGCCATCTGTTTACTCACATTCGTTTGGCTGCCATTATTTAACATGTTGAGCGTTGTAGCCACTAACCAGGTTGTAGCGGTAGTAGCAGGATTGATACGCATGCGCGCACCAAGAAAAACAGTACCAACATTCTGTTTTCTGCATAAAAATATATGTATCCTAAATATAGCTATCCGGCAGATACATTCCGTTCATATTAGGCTTAAACTATTAAAGTGGCTGATAACATTTATCTGGTTGCTAACTTTAACCTCCCGATAGCAATATTTATCCGGTAATCATAAGACAGGACCTTATTCGAGAAAAATAAGAAAGGCGTTCTAATAAAAAGCCAAACTACCTAGGACAATTCGACCATTTACATAAGTTCGCAGCCCGCTGTGGTCAACTGTTTTTAGAAGAATGTGTTAAGGTACTTGGCCCTGTCAAGAGCAAATCTAAAACATATTTTTGTGGAATGGTTGGCGGGAGGGTGAAAGGCTTCACAACCAACCAAAGTATCCTTTCGCGCCAACAAGAACAGATGGATCATGGAAACCGTAGATGGCGCTAACTACCGGACAGGTCTTGTGGAAAAATCAAACGTTTGGAAATATCATTTTTCTCGAGGACGAGTGAAACTTTTAATTTAATATTTTCAACACCTCTTCTAAGATAATGTATCGATGTTTATTAATTGTTAAATTTTTTTAATTTTATGAAGCCGGCCGTTTTCTATAGATAATTTAATCGATATGTGATCACTGTTAAGATTATAGAGTGTGTATTCAAAAGGTATAGCTTATTAAACATGCTTCTATTCTTGAACAACCCGTTTCCGAAAAGGAGCTTGCAAAACAATAAAAATTCTTGAAGATAACAGTTTGTTTCCAAAGTTATGCATTTCCACACCAAAATAAAATGGCCAAGTGGCTTAATATTTCAGAAATGATAATTTTTAATACACATTTACATGCGTTTTCTAGGAATATTTATCATTTATAAGAGTAGTATTGACTAGAGGAAATTGTCATAAAATAGACTAGTTTTATAGTCATGTCGTTTCCGTTTAGAACAGGATGATTTGAGCGTGAAACGGAAATGTAAGCAATAACTAAACAACCCCCCCCCCCTGTTTACTGGAGGGGATAGGGGGGTGAGGCATGATTGAATCAATATTACCAGGATGTAAGCAATAACTAAACAACCCTTCCTCCCTTGTTTACTGGAGGGGATAGGGGGGTGAGGCATGTTTGAATCAATATTACCAGGATGTAAGCAATAACTAAACAACCCTTCCTCCATTGTTTACTGGAGGGGATAGGGGGGTGAGGCTTGTTTGAATCAATATTACCAGGATGTAAGCAATAACTAAACAACCCTTCCTTCCTTGTTTACTAGAAGGGATAGGGGGGTGAGGCATGTTTGAATCAATATTACCAGGATGTAAGCAATCACTAAACAACCCTTCCTCCCTTGTTTACTAGAAGGGATAGGGGGGGTGAGGCATGTTTGAATCAATATTACCAGGATGTAAGCAATCACTAAACAACCCTTCCTCCCTTGTTTACTAGAAGGGATAGGGGGGGTGAGGCATGTTTGAATCAATATTACCAGGATGTAAGCAATCACTAAACAACCCTTCCTCCCTTGTTTACTAGAAGGGATAGGGGGGTGAGGCATGTTTGAATAAATATTACCAGGATGTAAGCAATCACTAAACAACCCTTCCTCCCTTGTTTACTGAAAGTGATGGGGGGGGGGGGTGAGGCATGTTTGAATCAATATTACCAGGATGTAAGCAATCACTAAACAACCCTTCCTCCCTTGTTTACTGAAAGTGATGGGGGGGGGGGGGGGTGAGGCATGTTTTGAATCAATATTACCAGGATGTAAGCAATCACTAAACAACCCTTCCTCCCTTGTTTACTGGAGAGGATAGGGGGGTGAGGCATGTTTGAATCAATATTACCAGGATGTAAGCAATCACTAAACAACCCTTCCTCCCTTGTTTACTGGAGAGGATAGGGGGTGAGGCATGTTTGAATCAATATTACCAGGATGTAAGCAATCACTAAACAACCCTTCCTCCCTTGTTTACTGAAAGTGATGGGGGGGGGGGTGAGGCATGTTTGAATCAATATTACCAGGATGTAAGCAATCACTAAACAACCCTTCCTCCCTTGTTTACTGAAAGTGATGGGGGGGGGGGGTGAGGCATGTTTGAATCAATATTACCAGGATGTAAGCAATCACTAAACAACCCTTCCTCCCTTGTTTACTGGAGAGGATAGGGGGGTGAGGCATGTTTGAATCAATATTACCAGGATGTAAGCAATCACTAAACAACCCTTCCTCCCTTGTTTACTGAAAGTGATGGGGGGGGGGGTGAGGCATGTTTGAATCAATATTACCAGGATGTAAGCAATCACTAAACAACCCTTCCTCCCTTGTTTACTGAAAGTGATGGGGGGGGGGGGGGTGAGGCATGTTTGAATCAATATTACCAGGATGTAAGCAATCACTAAACAACCCTTCCTCCCTTGTTTACTGGAGAGGATAGGGGGGTGAGGCATGTTTGAATCAATATTACCAGGATGTAAGCAATCACTAAACAACCCTTCCTCCCTTGTTTACTGGAGAGGATAGGGGGGTGAGGCATGTTTGAATCAATATTACCAGGATGTAAGCAATAACTAAACAACCATTCCTCCCTTTTTTACTGAAAGTGATGGGGGGGGGGTGAGGCATGTTTGAATCAATATTACCAGGATGTAAGCAATCACTAAACAACCCTTCCTCCCTTGTTTACTGGAGAGGATAGGGGGGTGAGGCATGTTTGAATCAATATTACCAGGATGTAAGCAATCTATAAACAACCCTTCCTCCCTTGTTTACTGGAGGGGATAGGGGGGTGAGGCATGTTTGAATCAATATTACCAGGATGTAAGCAATCACTAAACAACCCTTCCTCCCTTGTTTACTAGAAGGGATAGGGGGGTGAGGCATGTTTGAATCAATATTACCAGGATGTAAGCAATAACTAAACAACCCTTCCTCCTTGTTTACTAGAAGGGATAGGGGGGTGAGGCATGTTTGAATCAATATTACCAGGATGTAAGCAATCACTAAACAACCCTTCCTCCTTGTTTACTAGAAGGGATAGGGGGGGTGAGGCATGTTTGAATCAATATTACCAGGATGTAAGCAATCACTAAACAACCCTTCCTCCCTTGTTTACTGGAGAGGATAGGGGGGATGAGGCATGTTTAATCAATATTACCAGGATGTAAGCAATCCTAAACAACCCTTCCTCCCTTGTTTACTGGAGAGGATAGGGGGATGAGGCATGTTTGAATCAATATTACCAGGATGTAAGCAATCTCTAAACAACCCTTCCTCCTTGTTTACTGGAGAGGATAGGGGGGTGAGGCATGATTGAATCAATATTACCAGGATGTAAGCAATCACTAAACAACCCTTCCTCCATTGTTTACTGGAGAGGATAGGGGGGGTGAGGCATGTTTGAATCAATATTACCAGGATGTAAGCAATCACTAAACAACCCTTCCTCCATTGTTTACTGAGAGGATAGGGGGGGTGAGGCATGTTTGAATCAATATTACCAGGATGTAAGCAATCACTAAACAACCCTTCCTCCATTGTTTACTGGAGAGGATAGGGGGTGAGGCATGTTTAAATCAATATTACCAGGATGTAAGCAATCACTAAACAACCCTTCCTCCCTTGTTTACTGGAGAGGATAGGGGGGTGAGGCATGTTTGAAATCAATATTACCAGGATGTAAGCAATCACTAAACAACCCTTCCTCCTTGTTTACTGGAGAGGATAGGGGGGTGAGGCATGTTTGAATCAATATTACCAGGATGTAAGCAATCTCTAAACAACCCTTCCTCCATTGTTTACTGGAGAGGATAGGGGGGGTGAGGCATGAATTAATCAATATTACCAGGAATGTACAGCAATTCAGTTAAACAACCCTCACTTCCTTGTTTACTGGAGGGGATAGGGGGGGTGAGGCATGTTTGAATCAATATTACCAGGATGTAAGCAATCACTAAACAACCCTTCCTCCATTGTTTACTGGAGAGGATAGGGGGGTGAGGCATGTTTGAATCAATATTACCAGGATGTAAGCAATCACTAAACAACCCTTCCTCCCTTGTTTACTGGAGAGGATAGGGGGGTGAGGCATGTTTGAATCAATATTACCAGGATGTAAGCAATCACTAAACAACCCTTCCTCCCTTGTTTACTGGAGGGGATAGGGGGGTGAGGCTTGTTTGAATCAATATTACCAGGATGTAAGCAATCACTAAACAACCCTTCCTCCCTTGTTTACTGGAGGGGATAGGGGGGTGAGGCTTGTTTGAATCAATATTACCAGGATGTAAGCAATCTCTAAACAACCCTTCCTCCCTTGTTTACTGGAGAGGATAGGGGGGTGAGGCATGATTGAATCAATATTACCAGGATGTAAGCAATCACTAAACAACCCTTCCTCCCTTGTTTACTGGAGGGGATAGGGGGGTGAGGCATGTTTGAATCAATATTACCAGGATGTAAGCAATCACTAAACAACCCTTCCTCCCTTGTTTACTAGAAGGGATAGGGGGGTGAGGCATGTTTGAATCAATATTACCAGGATGTAAGCAATCACTAAACAACCCTCTCCTCCCTTGTTTACTAGAAGGGATAGGGGGGTGAGGCATGTTTGAATCAATATTACCAGGATGTAAGCAATCACTAAACAACCCTTCCTCCCTGTTTACTGAGAGGATAGGGGGTGAGGCATGTTTGAATCAATATTACCAGGATGTAACAATCACTAAACAACCCTTCCTCCCTTGTTTACTGGAGGGGTTAGGGGAGTGAGGCATGTGTTTAAATCAATATGTTCAGTTTTTTTTTCATGCTAAAGCCTTATACTCGTATTTAAAGCTAGCAAAATAATTCCTTAATTTATAAATATTACATTTTTTAATTTATTTTTACTTTCTCGCTAACTTACAGTATAGAAAGTATTGTGATCGTCAAAAAAATCGAACTCAAGATTTTGATGAATATTGACGTTTCATGACTGACCGAATCCAAAATGGTGGTTTTTGACTTTTCGTCTGTTGTGTCTGTTCCTTCAACTAGAGCCTAAACTATTTTACCGATCAGACTAAAACTTGGTATCGAGGGTTTTCATAGGGTTGTCCCGAAGGGTTTTTGGAATTGGATATCTAAAGCTAAAATTGAGGGTAGTTTACTGAAGGGCGAAGAGAGAAAAAATAGATTTTCTCAAAATTGACTCTAACGATTTTGATTAAAATTCGTATGTAGGTGTAGATTAAGATTATAAGTTCATGAGAAATGTACCCACATTTGCGTGCAGGAGAACTTAAAGAATACCCGGACAGGACTCTAACCTCTACTTTCTAATCAACGGCGAACCATACTAGATGAGCCTGACGTTTAGTCCACGTGCCCATCGAACCAGGAGTACCAATTAAAAATCTAAGTGTCGTAACCGGTATTAAGAGCGACAGTAAAAATAGTCCATGTAGAGCGAGGGATGAATTGCTTCATTGAGTTGAAATTACTGTAGACTAAATGAAAGAGAGATTGTCAGGGAAAAGGCTGAAGAGAGACTCATTGGAGCGTGAATATTTCATGTCACAAAATGAAACGAGCTTCCCCAGTTTTCTTGACGTGAACTAGGAGAATCTGCACACAGACCCACGTGACAAGTATTTGGTGCCGCACACGAAGAGGACTAGTGGACATTAATAGCATACCACTTTGTCCTTTCATGTTTGTAAAAAATATAGGTAAGTAGGGAAGGAATGGGGAATCTTGTTCTAAGCCCAAAATAAAATAAACACAAGTGAAAATAGTATTAAATAAAGTAGAAACACAGGCGGACACCCTCGAGTGACAACACCAGCGTCATTTCACAATAAAGGGACGAATACATTACATGCATATGTAGACATTTAGATAAAGGCGTCAAGCTCACCTACCTCGATCTACATGTGAAGAGGAGGATAGAGTTGGAATCCCGCCCACCGGGCTTAGAATGTATTTTAATAAATTATTTTTATCTCTTCCTTGGCGTAAATGTCAGTACATTTCCTCTAAATTATACTATACTCATTGTTACTTCACTAGTGTAAATAAATTAGGACAGTCCACACTGTTAGTAAGTGCCGTGCACAAAAGAATATTACTGTGTTTGTTTAGTTTTAAAAACTAATCTGTCTGTTTGGATAGGGAATAAAGAAAATCACGTTAAATATCTAAATTATTAGAGACACTAATGAAAAAGCTATAAAAATGTACAACTAAGCTTGCCCAACCAACGCCAAAACTAATATAAAATTAACGACGACAAAGTGAAGGTGGAATTTTTAAATAAAAGTTAGTTATTTAAAATTAAGGAGTAATATATTATCGTTTAAGATTGGTTAATTATACTCTTAGTATACACCGAATCATTCAAATAGTTCCCTCAGTAATGCTTCAGCCGTGGCCTTGAGCGTCACACGAATGACTACTAAGCGCGCGAGGACGAATTACTTAGTAGTGCTATCCCTTGCCCCGTATGCTTAAAAGTTATTATTAAAAAAGTAAAACTTCGTAGAAGCAAATCATTTGATGTCAGGATGAAATTCAAAACATTAAATCAAAATTTTAAGAAGCTATTACAGTAAATAATTGCGTTATAACGATTTAATTATTTTAATTAAAATAAGAGGGTTGTTCTTTTCTAGATCAGTTTTATTCCAAGAAGTTTCGAAGGAAAATGGTACAAAGAAGATAAAAGTTCGGAAGATATTATTATTATATATTTATTATTTTTATTATTATTAGCACCGTGTCTTACTACCCGTTCGGGTTGTACGCACTTACGCTAATGTGTAATGGTAGGGTGATTGTGAGATGAAATGAAGGACCTACAGTTTAACGTGGAATCCGAACCACGGTGGTGGCCTGGCATTCCACACATTCACAAGATGTCTTGTCATCGGATATTATAAGGTATACATTTTTACATACAGTATTTTAATTGCACGTATTCCCATCCGTTCGATAAAGGTATATCCTCAAATAAGATAACTATTCAAGCACATAATTATGAGGGTGAGTTAAAAGTAAATGCTCAAGTGATAAAATTGAAATGAGCTAATAAACTAAATAAGCCCTCTTACAACTAGTTTAGCTATACTTAGGGTTACCATACGTCCGGATTTCGTCCGGACAGTACGGATTTGGAACACCGTGTCCGGTTTGGCGTCCGGATCTGAGAAATGTCCGGATTTTACTAATATGAACCGAAAACGTGGCCAAATTGGGGAATTTTACTCCGCGCCGCACCTTAGGTTGGTCACACTGCAGCACTGCGACGCTCAATGAATTCTGTCTCTGCGTCCAATTCAAGATCACTCGCAGTCGCAGTCCACAGAGCGGACGACTTTCAGTTGTTGATATTCTTTATCACTTGTCAGTTTGTTTAAAAATAACTCGTTTGCTGTGTACATAATGTTCCTGATGTATTAATACTATTAGTGTTCAGTTTGTAATTTTAGTGTGTAAGTAGTTATAACTTTGCAAAATGCCAAAGCGCGAGTGTGTTTTTAATGACAAACTAAAAGAAGAATACAAGTTTCTGAGACAGTGTCAAAACAGAAATGACCGCGTGAGATGTTTTACGTGTAACTCTGAATTTTCGGTGGAGCATCGAGGATAGTACGACATAGAAAATCCCTTGCAGAGTGAGAGACACAAGAAGGCTAATCAAGCAGCATCCTTGGCAAGTATTAAAACTTTTTTTTTAAAACACTGGTGTCACAGACACCGAGTTGCAATGTGCGGCAAAAGAGGCAACTTTTGCCTACCATACCGCAATCACGGATTAGTTTCAAAACGTCTGATTGCACTGCCAAACTTATTAAAAGCTTTTTGGGCCCAAATTTTCTGGAGCTCTGACTAAGACCGAAGCAGTTATTGTAAATGTAATATCCCTTACATATTTGATAAACGGCTCAAAGATCTCAAGGATGCAAATTTTCTTACACTAACAATTGACTGTTCAAACATAAAAGAGGCTAAATTGAATCCTGTATGTGTTAATTATTTTAACCAAAATGAAGGTGTTAACGTTAAACTGTTATTTTTTTTTATGAAATTCCGGTGAAACCTCTGATATTTTAGTAGAACATATTTTAAAATGTATAAAAAAAGTTCTCTATTGATTCCAAAATCGTTTTTCTGTGTGCTGATAACACTAATACCAACTTTGGTGGTGTTAAAAGGCATGGACAAGGAAATATTTTTCGAAAACTGCAAAAGGCTCTGTCAAGACCAATTCTTGGCATTGGATGCTCTGCTCATATTTTGCACAACACAGTGCAGACTGCTTGTGATGGCCTGCCCGTTGATGTTGAGGCGATTGTTGTCAAAGTGTACAAATTCTTTTATCAGTATACTGTCAGAGTGACCGCATTAAAAGAGTTTTGTGAATCTGCAGAAGTAGAGTATAAAAGAATCCTTTCACATGGAAACACAAGATTTTTGAGCTTAAAGCCTGCAGTAGAAAGGATACTGATTTTGTTCGAGCCCTTGAAGTCGTATTTCTTGTCAATTGAAAACTACCCTGCATCGTTACTTGCATTTTTTGAAGATCCAATAAATGAACTTTAATAACATTTGTGCATGAAATGTTTCAAATGACAATTCTTAAAGTTGAGTCTGATTACATTACTGCTACAGAAGCGACAAAAGTGTATGAAGAATTAGTTGTCAAACTGGAAGAAAGGAAGGCAACTAAATTAAATCCCGTTTGCAGAAAAGCAGTTACACAGGAAGTTAAAAAATGAAGAATCCGTTGATGATAAGAAGGAAGAAAACTTTTTGAAAAGTGTAGAATGTTTTTACAAAGCTGGGATAGGCTACTTGAAACTTTGGGAAAACAGCTTTGACAAGGCTAACCACTTTAAATGTTTAACGCTACAACATGACCCTGCCTGAGATGAGATGGAAGACAGTGCTTTAACTGTAGCCAGCGTTATTCCGGATTCCATCAATGTGGATGAACTATTTGATGAGCGTTCGTCACTAATCCAAATTCTGAAAAATCTGAAATCTGAACGGGATTCCCTACCAAAAGATGAAGCCCCCAAAACTCAAGAGAAATGGAAACAAGTATTTGAAGCATTTTCTAGAAGCAATGTCTCCTTTGTGAATATTTTCAAAATAGTAGAATTCGCTACGTGTCTGCCTGGTACTTCGGCTCTAGCTGATTGTATTTTTTCAATAATGGGGTCTGTTTGGACGGCTGAAAGAGAAAGATTATCTCTGTCAGTGGTAAGAGATCTTCTTTATATTAAAGAAAATTATGTTATGACATGCTCAGAATTCCACGACCACATAAAAAATGACAAGTCTTTTCTCAGGAAGGTCAGTTCATCTAAAAAGTATGAATCAAGGAAAATTGAAGAACCTGTCCCTGGACCCAGCACATTGTAATCAAAAGTTGGAGCATGATAAAGTACTTGAAAAGTTCATAATATAATATGAACACTTATGTTATCTACTGTATGTAAATATTTCATGGAATTTAAGTGATAGTGTATTAAAAAGGCTTAATTATAATAAATTTGTAATTTATTAACCCCATAGTACTTATTTTGTAATTTAAAAAGCTTATAAATCAAGCTAAGTTTGATAACATTTTTCACGTATCAGGATAGCTAAAAACGCAGATTTCAGTGCCTAATTTTCAAAAAATTCCATACCCCTCAGACACCCCGGAAAGACCATCTGTCCGGATCTGGCCTCAATAAATTATGGTAGCCCTAGCTATACTTGATAGGTAATGGCAGGTTTACCTTTATCAAGGAGGTAAATCGGGTCCAAGCCATTTAGAAGTGTATACGTAGGCAAGTAGGTAATCTAAGTCCACACTTTACCTAACTTAACCTAACCAAAAACATAAATATACAAAAAAAAAAAAAAAACGTTAAGTTCCAAAATGGTTCAACCATTCTATACTACATAGTTTAATATTCTAGAATTTAGAGTCCTAAAGAACTCCAATTCAAGAAGAGTTACGCCTTAGACCATCCAGCAACTAAAGCAGGTATATAGCATTGAAATATAGCTTAACATTTAAAGGTTCAGATACAATATAAATCATCATATAAATTTTGTTTCTATAATACAACATGAAAGGAAAAGGATTGTTTTGGCTCACCATTCTGTCCCCATTTGGCTGGTCTACAACGAGGCTCCACACTACGTACACATCACGGCTTGACTTGTTTCCAACTGAGCTGAGGACCGTGGCTCGACGTCCGCCTCTAGATGTGCTTCGCCCAAAGAGAAATAAGAGACGATCGACATGCACGCTGACAAGAGGTTTTGGTATCAACGGTCGGTTGAACGGCGCGCGATTTAAATTGTACCCAGACTATGTGAGCGTGTTCCAGAAAAATGCACTCCCCTTTCCCCTTTTCCCAACCTTGCTTCCCGCGCTGTGAGAACACGTGATTCAAATTATGTGTATATAATGGCAGGACTCTATAGCCAACATACACATTCCTCCGCATTCTCTAGGTGAGACACTTAGTGTTAAAGGAAAAGGATTTAGTTTATTTATATCAACATTCTTTTTGGCTTATGATGGATTCTAAATTACTGTTTTGACGATATCTGCTTAAGACTTAACTTTGGTTATACTAAAAATGAGACTGCGGAATTTTTATTAGAGATCATGGGTGCGCCGTTGGACTTAGAGTAGTTATTGTATAGGCTAATGCATCTTACCCGCTTCACGGATGGGTTTGAAACTTATAACACCGCCGTTTTGATATGCGGGATATTTGTTATAATGTACCGGTCGGGTACTTTAGTAGGATCATGTAGAATGATTGTAATACTTGTCATTATTGGGAAGTTAAATTGTTTGAAGATCTGTACTTAGTTGGTCAAATCTGGGGCCGTGAGCCCGCGCTCGTAGTTTGTTAGTTTTATTAGCAGTCCTATTTCTTTTTATAGTGAGGATAGTTTTTTGGTCCGCAGGTTATTGTTTCTATCTTCAATTATTATCATTATACATGACATATTTGTACGAATGTCAATTTAAATGTTAATATTGTGGGTTCTTTGGCAGGCTATCTTAGAGCTTGTGGTCGTGCCCCAAATCATTTATTTCAGTATTGTTTGTTATGGCCATATTGTATTGATTTCTACAACTAACTCTGGGCTTGTCTCTCTCTCTTTCTTCGAGTATTGTTATTTGTTGAATAAATAAAATAAACTCTCTTGTGAACTTACTGACTATTTATTTATGGTAAAAGACTGCACTAAATAGGGAAGGGAGGGTAACACACCTTTAACTAAATTCAAAATTGTATAGAAAAAGCCTTATCTGATGACTAGTAAAGGTAACTAAATCCACGTTCATGTGTCAATCCATGTTCTCTGATGTTGTCACTTGCGATATATTATTTTATCAATACTTATAACACCATTAAAATAGTAAAATGTTATCAAGTTGACCGTGAAATCACAAGTTTGTATGTTCTAAGTGTTTAATCATACCAAAATATTCAAATACAATATTTTCCTCTAAAATAAATTATTCTAAAGTAAACTTCTACGCGAGTCACATAATGCAATGGAGTAAAAGGAGCCCACTTTATGTGGTACTCCAAACGACCTTTCAAAAGAGACGAAGATAGTTTGGAGTCTGCCATTTGAAGGTAAGGAAAGGAAGCCCTCCGTGTGTTGGCAGAATAGATTCATAGTCCCTGATAATAAAACACAGACAGATGTAGTGAGGTGTGGAAATGGAAGAGGGTTGTGGAGGCTCAGTGAAGAGAAGGTTAGGAGGTCATGGAGAACATACAAACGAAGGGATAACTTTTATACACACGGAATGAGAATTCCCATGGTAGCTTGAAATGGACGACACACTCTGCCTCCCCCTTTTCCGCTTCCTTTGCTATTTTACAGAATATTTTTTAGCACCGTATCGTGAAATTCAGACATTCCTAAATGTAAATTTCGAGGGGCGGAATGGTGAAAGTTTACACTCTAAACATACACCGATGTAAGCATTCATCGCCATCCTCCTACTTCTGCTCTCCTATTAGTTTCAAAATACCCTACCATTTTATAAAATAGGATAAAGAAAGAGAGAAAACAACTGTAAAAGAAAATTTTGATAATAAAATATCGAATAAAATAGGATAAGATAAATTTAAATATAGTTTGTTGAAATTAATTGAGTTATAAACAGAGACAAGATTCAAATTGACTCTGAATACGCCCAATGTTATTAGATAAAAATCCAATTAAATTGGGAAATGAAAAGTTTAATCAGCTTCGTCGATAAGCTAATAATTTCTTTTTGATTAATATTTAACAGATGAAATAAAATAAAGAAATAAACACCAAAATAAATTCCAAGCACGTAGTTCGTAGATAAGCCAGCACATCGATTTTAAAATGACGTTTAAATGTTTATGGAAAAGGACACCGAACCCCCCTAGTTAAGAATCATAAAACCGTTCTTAGAATATTCAATTTGTAATACAAGCTAAGAGTTTCTACTTTGACAAGAATTATTAATGTAAAACAATTAGTATATCATAAATAAATTACATTATCTCAAATGTGGCCAAATGTTTTCTTATCTCCAAGTAAATTGATAGCCTCTCTTCTGAGGGGATGTAATCTCCGCCATTTGGTATTTTGATATGTTTTTGAATGTCCTAAGAGGAACAAATTTCATCGAAACTGCTCATACCATTATATAGTAGTTGAAAAATGTATTTGGACAAAGCAGTAAATCACTATACAGCTGGTAGAAACCGACCTTCAAGTACCCGTTGACCTGATAACGGATGTATCCAATACTGTTTCTTCCGTTTCCATTTTCTTTGGTGGATTACCAGACCAAATAAATGTCAGGACTGGTGGAAAAAGGTTAGTTAGACAACTTTTGTGTTGCATGTACGAGGACATTTCATTCGAGCAACTATTCATTCAGCTGGTGAGCGCGAGGTTATCAGATAGACGACTCAAAACTGCAAGAGCACGCGTGTGGAGGGAGAGAGGAAAAAATCTTGGAAATACCACCCTCAGTACACCCGACCGAGATTCGAAACTCGATTTCCCGTCATCACCAGTCTATTCTACTATGAGAGTAACGTCTTAAACTATGCGGCCCCTGAAGCTGGTTTTAGCCATTATTAAAAAATTAGTGTGACTCAAAATAGAATTTTAAAACAATGAAGCAAAACACAAAAAACAATGTTGCATACATCCGGTCCTGTACAATCGTTCAAAATCTGCTCCAAATCGCTTGAGGACTGTAAGCATGCATGTTGGACAGACAAACCTCTTTGCATAATATATTATTCAGGTTACAATAAATTATTCAATTCGTACCATCCACACGAACTGAAATAAAACAAGGTTATACATGTTATGTTTAAAAATAATGTTTAAACGTTTTTGAGGTCAATGTCAAATGCATTATTCTTTGAGCGTGCGCGAAGCTCTTGGTTTGGATTCAGTGCTGAGCTTATATTGCACACATCAAGCTTATATTGCACACATCAAGCTTATATTGCACACATCAAGCTTATATTGCACACATCAAGCTTATATTGCACACATCGAGCTTATAATGCACACATCGAGCTTATAATGCACACATCAAGCTTATATTGCACACATCAAGCTTATATTGCACACATCGAGCTTATATTGCACACATCGAGCTTATAATGCACACATCAAGCTTATATTGCACACATCGAGCTTATAATGCACACATTGAGCTTATAATGCACACATTGAGCTTATAATGCACACATCAAGCTTATATTGCACACATCAAGCTTATAATGCACACATTGAGCTTATAATGCACACATTGAGCTTATAATGCACACATCAAGCTTATATTGCACACATCAAGCTTATATTGCACACATCAAGCTTATATTGCACACATCAAGCTTATATTGCACACATCAAGCTTATATTGCACACATCAAGCTTATATTGCACACATCAAGCTTATATTGCACACATCAAGCTTATATTGCACACATCAAGCTTATATTGCACACATCGAGCTTATAATGCACACATTGAGTTTATATTGCACACATCAAGCTTATATTGCACACATCAAGCTTATATTGCACACATCAAGCTTATATTGCACACATCGAGCTTATAATGCACACATCGAGCTTATATTGCACACATCAAGCTTATATTGCACACATCAAGCTTATATGCACACATCAAGCTTATTGCACACATCAAGCTTATATTGACACACTATATGCAACATCAAGCTTATATGCATACATCAAGCTTATATTGCACACATCAAGCTTATATTGCACACATCAAGCTTATATTGCACACATCAAGCTTATATTGCACACATCAAGCTTATATTGCACACATCGAGTATAATCAACATCAGCTTATATTGCACACATCAAGCTTATATTGCACACATCAAGCTTATATTGCACACAATCAAGCTTATATGCACACATCGAGCTTATATTGCACACATTCAAGCTTATATTGCACACATCAAGCTTATATGCACACATCAAGCTTATATTGCACACATCAAGCTTATATTGCACACATCAAGCTTATATTGCACACATCAAGCTTATATTGCACACATCAAGCTTATATTGCACACATCAAGCTTATAATGCACACATCAAGCTTATATTGCACACATCAAGCTTATATTGCCACACAGCTTATATGCACACATCAGCTTATATTGCACACATCAAGCTTATATTGCACACATCAAGCTTATATTGCACACATCAAGCTTATATTGCACACATCAAGCTTATATTGCACACATCAAGCTTATATTGCACACATCAAGCTTATATGCACACATCGAGCTTATAATGCACACATAGCGAGCTTATAATGCACACATCGAGCTTATATTGCACACATCAAGCTTATATTGCACACATCGAAGCTTATAATGCACACATCGAAGCTTATATTGCACACTCAAGTTAATATGCACCATGACAGAGCTTTCTTCAACCAACAGGTTTGACTCAAGGTGTATTACCTTGTGACGAGGAAGTTGTTCTTCAACCAACGGTGTACAGGTGTATTCCTTGTGACGAAGTTGTTCTCAACCCAAGCAAGGTTGAAATCAGGGTGTATTACCTTGTGACGGAAGGTTGTGTCTTCAACCCCAACGGTGTACTCAGGGTGTATTACCTTGTGACGGAAGTTGTGTCTTCAACCCCAACCGGGTGTACTCAGGGTGTATTTCCTTGTGACGAGAAGGTTGTGTCTTCAACCCCAACAGGTGTACTCAGGGTGTATTACCTTGTGACGGGAAGGTTGTGTCTTCAACCCCAACGGTGTACTCAGGGTGTATTACCTTGTGACGAGAAGGTTGTGTCTTCAACCCCAACAAGGTGTACTCAGGGTGTATTACCTTGTGACGAGAAGGTTGTGTCTTCAACCCCAACCGGTGTACTCAGGGTGTATTACCTTGTGACGAGAAGGTTGTGTCTTCAACCCCAACAGGTGTACTCAGGGTGTATTACCTTGTGACGGAAGGTTGTGTCTTAAACCCCAACAGGGTGTACTCAGGGTGTATTACCTTGTGACGAGAAGGTTGTGTATTAAACCCCAACAAGGTGTAGTCAGGGTGTATTACCTTGTGACGGGAAGGTTGTGTCTTCAACCCCAACAAGGTGTAGTCAGGGTGTATTACCTTGTGACGAGAAGGTTGTGTCTTCAACCTCAACAGGTGTACTCAGGGTGTATTACCTTCTGACGGGAAGGTTGTGTCTTCAACCCCAACAGTGTGTACTCAGGGTGTATTACCTTGTGACGAGAAGGTTGTGTCTTCAACCCCAACAGGGTGTACTCAGGGTGTATTACCTTGTGACGGGAAGGTTGTGTCTTCAACCCCAACCGGTGTGTACTCATGGTGTATTTCCTTGTGACGAGAAGGTTGTGTCTTCAACCCCAACAAGGTGTACTCAGGGTGTATTACCTTGTGACGAGAAGGTTGTGTCTTCAACCCCAACAGGGTGTACTCAGGGTGTATTACCTTCTGACGGAAGGTTGTGTCTTCAACCCCAACAGGGTGTACTCAGGGTGTATTACCTTCTAACGGGAAGGTTGTGTCTTCAACCCCAACAGGGTGTAGTCAGGGTGTATTATACCTTGTGACGGGAAGGTTGTGTCTTCAACCACAACCGGGTGTATTACCTTCTGACGGGAAGGTTGTGTCTTCAACCCCAACAGGGTGTACTCAGGGTGTATTTCCTTATGACGAGAAGGTTGTGTCTTCAACCCCAACAGGGTGTATTACCTTCTGACGGGAAGGTTGTGTCTTCAACCCCAACAGGGTGTACTCAGGGTGTATTACCTTCTGACGTGAAGGTTGTGTCTTCAACCCCAACAGGGTGTATTACCTTGTGACGAGAAGGTTGTGTCTTCAACCCCAACAGGGTGTACTCAGGGTGTATTACCTTGTGACGGGAAGGTTGTGTCTTCAACCCCAACCGGGTGTACTCATGGTGTATTTCCTTGTGACGAGAAGGTTGTGTCTTCAACCCCAACAAGGTGTACTCAGGGTGTATTACCTTGTGACGAGAAGGTTGTGTCTTCAACCCCAACAGGGTGTACTCAGGGTGTATTACCTTCTGACGGGAAAGGTTGTGTCTTCAACCCCAACAGGGTGTACTCAGGGTGTATTACCTTCTAGCGGAAGGTTGTGTCTTCAACCCCAACAGGGTGTAGTCAGGGTGTATTATACCTTGTGACGGGAAGGTTGTGTCTTCAACCACAACCGGGTGTATTACCTTCTGACGGGAAGGTTGTGTCTTCAACCCCAACAGGGTGTACTCAGGGTGTATTACCTTCTGACGGGAAGGTTGTGTCTTCAACCCCAACCGGGTGTACTCAGGGTGTATTTCCTTATGACGAGAAGGTTGTGTCTTCAACCCCAACAGGGTGTATTACCTTCTGACGGGAAGGTTGTGTCTTCAACCCCAACAGGGTGTACTCAGGGTGTATTACCTTCTGACGTGAAGGTTGTGTCTTCAACCCCAACAGGGTGTATTACCTTTGACGAGAAGGTTGTGTCTTCAACCCCAACAGGGTGTACTCAGGGTGTATTACCTTGTGACGGAAGGTTGTGACTTCAACCCCAACCGGGTGTACTCATGGTTTATTTCTTGTGACGAGAAGGTTGTGTCTTCAACCCCAACAAGGTGTACTCAGGGTGTATTACCTTGTGACGAGAAGGTTGTGTCTTCAACCCCAACAGGGTGTACTCAGGGTGTATTACCTTCTGACGGGAAGGTTGTGTCTTCAACCCCAACAGGGTGTACTCAGGGTGTATTACCTTCTAGCGGGAAGGTTGTGTCTTCAACCCCAACAGGGTGTAGTCAGGGTGTATTATACCTTGTGACGGGAAGGTTGTGTCTTCAACCCCAACAGGGTGTACTCAGGGTGTCTTACCTTGTGACGAGAAGGTTGTGTCTTCAACCCCAACAGTGTGTACTCAGGGTGTATTACCTTGTGACGGGAAGGTTGTGTCTTCAACCCCAACCGGGTGTACTCAGGGTGTATTTCCTTGTGACGAGAAGGTTGTGTCTTCAACCCCAACAAGGTGTACTCAGGGTGTATTACCTTGTGACGGGAAGGTTGTGTCTTCAACCCCAACAAGGTGTACTCAGGGTGTATTACCTTGTGACGAGAAGGTTGTGTCTTCAACCCCAACCGGGTGTATTACCTTCTGACGGGAAGGTTGTGTCTTCAACCCCAACAGGGTGTACTCAGGGTGTATTACCTTCTGACGGGAAGGTTGTGTCTTCAACCCCAACCGGGTGTACTCAGGGTGTATTACCTTGTGACGGGAAGGTTGTGTCTTCAACCCCAACAGGGTGTACTCAGGGTGTATTACCTTGTGACGAGAAGGTTGTGTCTTCAACCCCAACAGGGTGTACTCAGGGTGTATTACCTTCTGACGGGAAGGTTGTGTCTTCAACCCCAACAGGGTGTACTCAGGGTGTATTACCTTGTGACGGGAAGGTTGTGTCTTCAACCCCAACAGGGTGTAGTCAGGGTGTATTACCTTGTGACGAGAAGGTTGTGTCTTCAACCCCAACAGGGTGTACTCAGGGTGTATTACCTTCTGACGGGAAGGTTGTGTCTTCAACCCCAACAGGCTGTACTCAGGGTGTATTACCTTCTGACGGGAAGGTTGTTTCTTCAACCCCAACAGGGTGTACTCAGGGTGTATTACCTTCTAACGGGAAGGTTGTGACTCCAACCCCAGCAGGCTTTAAAAAGTTTTTTCCTTAAATTTTCCCCCGCTAATCCTCTATGTAAATTCTAGCAGAGATCTTCTAAACTCTACATTCCTCATACCTCATACGTCAGCGCAGTTAAGTGTGGAGAAGCCATTACCAGTGGGAGAAAAAAAGCATGTTTTATTAGTGAAGCTCTTGTTGTGGACTGTGTATATATGACGGGTGCTGCGCGAGCCCTGGAGACGCCTGTAGTTAGGCAACCTCATGGTGGAGCAGACCAGCAATATATGCAACCAAGTGGTTGCTCATTACTATAAATGATGACCCCGACCAAATATTATACTGAATGTTAATTGATCAAATACTTTTAATTGTTCAGTAAAGCTCAAAATGATTTAAAGCGTGGTTCCAAGCGGAACTTTTTGTTACTGTACCCAATTAAATGTTACACAGTAGGAACCCAAAATCCTCCTTGTGAACATAGGATGGCACAATAGCCATGGGGACATTAGGTACCCAAAATCCTCCTTGTGAACATAGGATGGCACAATAGCCAAGAGGACAGTAGGCACCCAAAATACTCCTTGTGAACAGAGGATGGCACAATAGCCACGGAGACAGTAGGTACCCAAAATACTCCTTGTGAACAGAGGATGGCACAATAGCCAAGAGGACAGTAGGCACCCAAAATACTCCTCGTGAACATAGGATGGCACAATAGCCAAGAGGACAGTAGGCACCCAAAATACTCCTTGTGAACATAGGATGGCACAATAGCCAAGAGGACAGTAGGCACCCAAAATACTCCTTGTGAACATAGGATGGCACAATAGCCATGGGGACATTAGGTACCCAAAATCCTCCTTGTGAACATAGGATGGCACAATAAGCAAGAGGACAGTAGGCACCCAAAATACTCCTCGTGAACATAGGATGGCACAATAGCCAAGAGGACAGTAGGCACCCAAAATACTCCTTGTGAACATAGGATTGGCACAATAGCCAAGAGGACAGTAGGCACCCAAAATACTCCTTGTGAACATAGGATGGCACAATAGCCAAGAGGACAGTAGGCACCCAAAATACTCCTTGTGAACAGAGGATGGCACAATAGCCATGGAGACAGTAGGCACCCAAAATACTCCTTGTGAACATAGGATGGCACAATAACCAAGAGGACAGTAGGCACCCAAAATTCTCCTCGTGAACATAGGATGGCACAATAGCCAAGAGGACAGTAGGCACCCAAAATACTCCTTGTGAACAGAGGATGGCACAATAGCCAAGAGGACAGTAGGCACCCAAAATACTCCTCGTGAACATAGGATGGCACAATAGCCAAGAGGACAGTAGGCACCCAAAATACTCCTTGTGAACAGAGGATGGCACAATAGCCATGGCGATAGTAAGCACCCAAAATACTCCTCGTGAACATAGGATGGCACAATAGCCATGGAGACAGTAGGCACCCAAAATACTCCTTGTGAACATAGGATGGCACAATAGCCACGGAGACAGTAGGTACCCAAAATACTCCTTGTGAACAGAGGATGGCACAATAGCCAAGAGAACAGTAGGCACCCAAAATACTCCTCGTGAACATAGGATGGCACAATAGCCAAGAGGACAGTAGGCACCCAAAATACTCCTTGTGAACATAGGATGGCACAATAGCCAAGAGGACAGTAGGCACCCAAAATACTCCTTGTGAACATAGGATGGCACAATAGCCATGGGGACATTAGGTACCCAAAATCCTCCTTGTGAACATAGGATGGCACAATAAGCAAGAGGACAGTAGGCACCCAAAATACTCCTCGTGAACATAGGATGGCACAATAGCCAAGAGGACAGTAGGCACCCAAAATACTCCTTGTGAACATAGGATGGCACAATAGCCAAGAGGACAGTAGGCACCCAAAATACTCCTTGTGAACATAGGATGGCACAATAGCCATGGGGACATTAGGTACCCAAAATCCTCCTTGTGAACATAGGATGGCACAATAGCCAAGAGGACAGTAGGCACCCAAAATACTCCTTGTGAACATAGGATGGCACAATAGCCAAGAGGACAGTAGGCACCCAAAATACTCCTTGTGAACAGAGGATGGCACAATAGCCATGGAGACAGTAGGCACCCAAAATACTCCTTGTAAACATAGGATGGCACAATAGCCATGGATACAGTAGGCACCCAAAATACTCCTTTTGAACAGAGGATGGCACAATAGCCATGGAGACAGTAGGCACCCAAAATACTCCTTGTGAACATAGGATGGCACAATAGCCATGGCGATAGAAGGCACCCAAAATACTCCTCGTGAACATAGGATGGCACAATAGCCATGGCGATAGTAGGAACCCAAAATCCTCCTTATTAACAGAGGATGGCACAATAGCCATGGCGATAGTAGGAACCCAAAATACTCCTTGTAAACAGAGGATGGCACAATAGCCATGGCGATAGTAGGAACCCAAAATACTCCTTGTAAACAGAGGATGGCACAATAGCCATGGCGATAGTAGGAACCCAAAATACTCCTTGTAAACAGAGGATGGCACAATAGCCATGGGGACAGTAGGCACCCAAAATACTCCTTGTGAACAGAGGATGGCACAATAGCCATGGGGACAGTTTTCCAGTCAAATCAATATATCGGTAAATTAAACTCGTATTTCAGGTACAAATAAATACAATCTATCCTTGGTTGGCCTCACATGTCTCTTCATGGATTGATCTTGACGCGTTCAACAAATGATAACAATGTTATTTGATAACAGCAAAATGAACGAGTTAAGATTTTTGGAACTGCCAAATTGGTCTCCCAATGTTACCTGTAACCTCCTAGTTCAGACATGTAAAGGCACCTCTTTTGACTACTGTACTCGGTAGGTAGCGTGTCTGTCCACTTAGTTAAGGCTATAGAGTTCGATTCCCTGCTAGGTTATAAACTCTTATTGGATAATTTGTGGTTTCCAATTTTATAACAATGAATTGACGATTGTGTGAATGAGTGTTATCTTTCTTCAAGAATTAGGTTAGTTTCAAAGTACCGTAGTGTTCTGGAATATTCGAATGGTATAAATGTTAATTTGAATCTTCATGGTATAGTAATAACGACGTATATATGTATGTATTAGACTATACATGTGGATCATTGCAATGATGGCTGCAGATTATTGCATTAAAATGTATTATAAGATTTTTATTGGGAAAAGATCTATATAGTAAAACCTCACTCAACTTTCTGGTTAAAAGTTTACTCGTCTTTCGGTGTTTAATTTAAATCAAAACGTAAATTTCCGTGACGATTAAATATAATTATCATCATTTCAGTCATAGATCAAATGTTTCCAGGGATGAAATATTTTATTATGAAACATGACTTCACTTTTTTAAACGAACTGTTCGGTTTGCTTTTTATAGCATTTTCTTATAACTATTCTAATTCAAAAACTTTTTTGAGTTCCATTTATCTTATATCATTTACTCAATAAATTGTATATAGATAAATAATGGAAATTGCACGTTGGTGCTGATAAAGCCTGACTTTTAAACCTTATAAGCTTTTGATTAAAAGTACAAATAAATAGTTTTAAAATTCCCAAAACGTAGTTAATCATCATTATCTCTTCAGACGAGGGTGGTACATTTAGTTTTCATCACCATTATTATCATCACTTCAGCTTACTACCTGTTCAGCTTACATTCACTTACAAAAAAAGTCAAGTGTTTTAGGGATAAGGAAGGTTGCATTTAGAGGAAGTGGACCCAATTTGCGTGGAAGGAGAGTAGAGAACAATTTAGAAAAACCCACCCTCAGTATTCGAACCCCGATCTCCCCGTCATCGGCAATCCAGTCTATTGAGGGAGTGATGCCACCGAAGTGGGGTTCATTTATCTAAGTTTAGATAAATCCCTTCCCTTGTGTTATAAAGTTTAGGTAACTAATGGTCGACACGGCAAAGTGTCACTAAATCGTAATTAAAACATCGCGCCTAAATATTTGCAGGTTAAATGATAAATGCCCCTGAATATATGCTACGTTGTAAAGCTGTAAACATATCACCCTTAATCCACGCAACCTGCAAATCATGTAGCCAATTCAAGTAGTTCCAGCAAGTCCATGTGTGTCCATTACATGCTACGTAATGAACCGACAAATAGCTATTCACACACACAACCAGAATCGGTAATCTAATAGATAGATAGAGGTCAACAAGGATGGTACACTCGTTGTATTGAATGTATTCCAGAGGTTTAACCCCCCCTCCGTAACCAATTAAAAATGTGTGTGGGATATATTTAGTCGGGACACATAGCCGGCTTCGGTTACACGGCTAAAAATAACTATTCCTCATGTTCATGTTACTCAATAATCAATAGAGAAGAGGCAAAATAAAAAAGATGTGTGGTTTGGCACCACGATAAAAATTGGTCCAATATTGTTTTCAGATTTTAAATACATTATTTAAAACACGATCAACTTTCCTTTAAATTATTGGCACTATTGAACGTGGTATAATATAATATCAAGGGTAAATTTCTTTACGCACATCTACATATATATAATAATATATTTATTATTATTATTTATAATTTAAATTATCATTTACATTTCTTCTATAATAATCTGGCCAGCAGTCACAAGGCTAATAACAGTCAGTACTGAGGAAATTTCACAAATAAACCCTACATAAAAACATAGCTACGATGAAAATTTAAATAAACATTTATTGAAAATAAGGATAAGATAATAATAATATAATTACATCAATATAAAGAAGTATTGAAAACCATTCATAAGCATAATAATTCTCTTTTATAAGAATTTATATATATATATATATATATATTTTTTTTTTAATACTTACATGTTGTAGTCAACACAGGGTGTTTTCCTGTAGCTAAAAATAATTACATTACTGTAAAAATACATGTTGTGAATGTAAAACTAGAGTGCATATTTCGTTTTTTATATAAGATAAATGACTTCCAGTCCAGGCTAATGGAATATGACCGAGTTAGATATAATTTTGGAGGAAATGTACCTTTATTTTCGTAGAGGGAAAGTAGAAGGAAAATAACCAACAAAAACACCATCAGCACACCCAGTTGGGGTTAGAAACTAGGCTTTCTCGTCAATTGTAAACCGGATTAAATGAGCTTGACATTTAGTACGACTGCCCACAATTTAGGTAAGATAACCATAATCTTATCAATGTAGATTGCAAAAAATAATTAACTTTTAAAATATCCTATGGCACTGTACAATTAGTATTATTTCATAGATATTGGTATGATATATGTAGCGTGGACCACATGACTCTATGAACCGACACACAATCATTCAAAAACAGAAAACCACGCTCATACATGTACACTGTTTTAGTAACATTAATAACTTCATATCTAAATACGACAGTATCTAAACTCTGGAAACATATAATTTATGATAAACCTCGATGTTAGGGAAGGACTTTAGTGCACACAGTGACCGAGTGAACCCTGACCGTTCTATTCTGAAGGTTAATCCAGATATCATCGATATTATTCGAGACCCGTAGAGGTGGACACGCATACTAAACATTAGGATAATCTAATCCGTTTTATCGATCAAAGGAACGTTAGGTTAGAAATGTTATCTCAAATGTTGTGGGGAAAGTTATCACTGCCACTCACGCAAATTTAGGTACACTTTCTCTCCAACTCTATCCTCATCATCATTCCTTCACTAGCGAGAGTATAGGTGTATATCCCGGACCGGTTAAATAATGAACTAAGAAAAGTGCAATGTAAACTTGACATTTATTTAGACCTCTTAAGAGAAAATTGTAAAAAGTTTTTTTTTTAATTTGTGTGGTTGTTAAAGTTAAATCCACAAAAAAGTATTTACAACATGAACAATGGTAGGTCATTTAAAATAAAATAATGACAATTCAATTCGACAACATTTTTTGGTATTGTTACTTTTTAACTAAATACTATAAAAAGTAAGAAATATTTTTAAAGCAAAACTTATAGACTATTGTTTTGTGAGAAAAGGAGTAGTCTTAAACAATACATTTTGATTTTTAAAAACTAAATTATATATAACAACACCATTTAATAAAAAGTATTGTATTAAACTGCCGTGCGCTGTCGGTATGTTTAGCATTGCGTCTTACTACCTATTCGGGCAATAAATGTATGTAATAATTATTACGCTGATGGGGTAGATATGAGGAGGGTAGAAGGAGTGTACTCACATTTGCGTCGAGAGAAAGGGGGGAAAGCATTTAAGAAAACCACCTTCAATACATTCGACCAGTATCGAAACAGGAACTACCCGTCATGAGCAGTCAAGTCTATTGCTAGAGTAGCACCTTAGACCGTGCGGCCACTGAAGTGGATTGACCTGTTTTTTTAAATCCTTCCCACAGTAAGATCACAATAAGTTATAATAAATTAAATGTTAAAATTAATCTCGTCTGCTGAAACACGGCGGTGGGAAACTAATTGTGACCCTAACCAAAACTAATAAAAATAATCAATAGACAAAGAATAAAATTAACTATAGCAATTTAAAACATCACTCCCTTACATCCCGGCCGAGTACATTTCGCGTTCCAAGGTCAGTTTCTACCCGCGGGTCCCTTAGTTCGTATCCAGTCCACATGAAATGTTACATATTTGTCCTATTGTTAATTAAGGTCCAATAGCCTAATCTCGGGACTCAACCACTCTCCCAGTAAAGGGAATAATAAGCAGTTGGAGTCGAATGGGAAATAGGCTGACCTCCAAATATAGAGCCTATACACGTCCCTTAATGTCCCCTTGTTTATTAACAAACGGTAATATCCCACACAAACGAGAAAAGTGTGGCAGATAGCTAAACAGGATGTACTCGCGGGTTCTGTGTGTAGAAATTGAGACAGATAATCAAGTTATAAAAGAAAAACTCATAATATAATTATGTTAATATTCTCATGTGGAATATAGAAATTAATAAATAGAAACTATAATACACATAAATCGTAAACATAGAATGTATACAAGTGAGAATATTATGATTGTTAATGCTGTATTCAAGCGTATAACCCAAAGGGGTAGACACGGTGCTAAAAAGAAAAAATGTGTACTATCCACTGCTTGGATATGATTTTACAGAATCCACGTGTTACTATCTGGCCAGGATATCTACACAACACTAATAGACTAAATAAATGGAAAGGCACACTCACACAAACTTTATTTAATTGTGTGGGAGAGGTTCAAAGAAAATGTTCAAAAATAGGTTTTTAGTAAAATCATCTTAAATAAGTTTCACTCATAAAAGAGTTTTTTTGTAAATATTTTAAACCAAATTGTTAAAATAAATTTAAGAAAATACAAAATTTCAAAAAATAAACTATTTGAAAGCTACCTAAAATTTATTTGAGAAAATAAAAAATTTCAAAAAAAGTTATTTGTAAACGACCTACCCTAAAATTATTAGTTATTTGTAAAAATAAAAAAGTATTCGTATTTATCGTGAAACGCTATCAACAGATTTCTATTATGAATTCAATCTTAAAGGCAATTTCCAAAACATTCTAATTTTCTATAAGTTTTTATAAGTAGACTACGCTTGGATTAATTTATTTAGGATAAGTAAAGATACATTATTACTGATATGTAAGATAATTTCCCGATTCCGATTTTGAAAATAATCGCAAAAGCAATTTTTTTATATATTCAAACTAAACCAAATTTAACAGTCATATGTAAACTACCCATAACCAAATATCCCCCCCTTAAAGAAAGTATACAGCTTTATTTGTCATCCTCATGTCAAACACTCCTCAGATATATATTTTTAACAAAATCGTTAGAGTCATTTTAAAAATATTTGGAATACAAAACAATTACTTAACAGTACACTACTAGAGGGATATGGTAAAGATTACAAAAATAATTTTGTGACATAGACCTATTATATCTAAATATCAAGTTTGAACGTAATCCATTTAACCGTTTTGTATCCGTGGCAAGTATCAGACAGACAGACAGACAGACAGAGAGAATTGTTAAATACAATTTGTTGTGTTCATGTTCAAATAAAACGTAAGAGTTTGTTGTAATCTCGAGATTGATTTTTTCAAGATCACAATACTTTCTCTTGATATGAAAAAATAAAAAGGGATATGTAGAATTTCAGATGAAATGTACTAGCATTTACGTGGAGGGAGAGTAGCATATTGTTTATGGAAAATAACCTATGTACATTTTAGCGGGGTTCCAGCCCAAACTCCGCCTGGACAGAAAACTTGACAAGATGAAAGTGAAGCCATGCTCCCCTTAACCTCCAGTATAACACCTATCTAAGTCGTTATCTGAGGGATCAAGGTTAGATTCACAACATCGCGTAAAACATTATCAATGTCAGATTGAAGTTTTTCTCTGTTACAATAGGCGTTTAATCTGGCTCAGAATTAAGTTAGTTTGTATGTCTGGCATTGAAAAAAAGCAGTTACAGTTTAAAGTGTACAGAATGTTAATTATTAACTTTGATAAAGAGTCAAATTTTGGAGTGTCTCAGTGATACTTCAATAGATCAAAGTCGATCATTAAGACAAATAATTTAAAAATGACCTCGTTTAATTTGATTTTAACTATACACTTAAAACTACTTATAATAATAATTTTAACAAATGGATCAGGTTTCAAAGGGTGACTAGGAAGAATTC
>JBCFYV010000003.1:2292606-2345648 GCA_039000515.1 Timema cristinae | reverse complement strand
GTAATCCTCTGGCCCAACGGGGAACGGTATTTCAAGAGTAAGTGGTCATTGGTCATCGGTCACCTGACCATCTTTCATTGAATATAATGTGGGCGGAAAACGAACTTGGGTACTATCTTAAGCTCTCAACAGGGATGAAACCAGATTCCGTATGAGCCTTGGAGATAGACAACTGCATTTTATTAAAGGATTTATAAAATTATGTGTAGTGTCCTGGATCAGGTGAACTTCATTCTGGTTTCTCTCCGCAGGTTTGATTTCGTACTGCCCATCAAATGAGAGAAGCAGGTCATTGATTTCCACGAGGGTGTTTCTGGTTACCATAGCAACGATTGACTTTGTTCATCTCGCTACCAGGTGAGTCTACCATTGTCACTCTTCTTGCACTTAAATTTGTCATCTTGTAGTGAGTGACACGCTTGACGTACCTTGTTACTTTGTCGGACGGAAACGACTTGGGATGCACAAGTCTAAGGTACTGGGAGGAATAGACACTTAACATAAAGCATCTATTTATTAGGGTAGCTACGTCAGTAAAATCGATTTTAATTGGTGAATAACTATGAATAAGACATTTAAAACAATGTAACCTATATATACATTTTGAAAGGTGAACTTAAAAGTATATATGTTTTTACATAATTTAAACATAAAACTTTAAGTTTGTGTTTTTTACACGGAATAAGCAATACTATTTATTTCATATAAACTCTTAACAGTTTGAACATATTAATATTCTTACTAGAGTGAATTTTTTTTTTTAAAGATTTATTTATACAAAATCACTATCGGTAAATTTTAGTTATATACTTATAACTCATCCATGGTAGGGTTGTATGTTATCGACATATAGTAGAAGGCTTTTTATTATTAGAAAAGTGGATGTCAATATTATTATATAACACTTTTATCTATTGATACTTTAGTATTACCAAGCTAATACAAACTATTTCCCAATATGTTGACTTTAGTGTCTTTCAGCCAATGTTGGCAATAAATAACCTTCTGCTAGCTGTTATTTACCACCTCTCCCACCGTAGTTGAGCTATACATATTTCGTGATAGGGCGTGTAATGATTTAGTAGGATTTAGGACTAAGTGAGCAAGACATATTACTTATTCAAAACTAAAAAAAAAAAAATAATGAGGATATATGATTAGATTTTACTAGATCACGAATATCTTGGAAGTATTATACATATTATCATCACTATTATTATGGATTATTACGATTATTAATGACATATTTACGGCCGTCTTTAGCTACAGGCTAGAGTGTGTTAAATGTAGTAATTCTCTTCGTAGTGATGCTATGAGGTCTAGCATTCTGCTGGTTCTTATGGAGAATTGTGTGAATATTTATAATTGTACTTTGTTGAGTTCTAATTATTGATATTAAAAGCATGAGAGCGTAAGACCAATTTTCTTGGAAGGGGTGGGAGGGGAGAAGTTTCAAGGTCACAAGTTTAGAACATGATTATAGTAGTAAGATCTGCAGTTTTTTGCCTCCTCTCATTACCCTTTTTGGGTTACCTGCCTATAAAATAATTACACTAGTGTAATTGGGATTAAAACGTTTCACTTTCAAGGAAATGTACTCGAACCTGCGTGGAAGGATAATGGATTTTTGTAAAGGAAAAACAACCGAAATTCACCCTACCAAGATTATTTAGTGGGAGTTACTCCTTAGACCATTCTAGAAACCCGACGCGAGTAAGGTTTACCATTAAACTCTGATAAGTGTACTTGTTTGCCAAGTCCAATGCAGTAGCGTGAAAGTATACAAAAGATAAACGTTTGAGCCCCATGGAAAAGACATACATGGAAAAGACATACCCTTGACATAACAAACTATTGTAGAGACTTCTAAAGCCTTTATTAATAAGACAAGGACAAGTATTACAAACCAAGTCTGTAACATCAGAAAGCTCCGAAGTTTTCGCGAAGTACATTATTTTCGATATAGATTTACTGAGCTCAGAAATAATATAGGGTTAAACTTTCAATGATTTATTTTTTATGACACATATATTTTTCGACATATCTACATTTTTATATGAAAGCCCTTACCTACATGATGAAAAATAATTAGATTTTATTTTACAAAGAATTGCTTGGAGCATATGCTACAATACTTGTAGAAGGAACCGTTCTTGTTTTATGAGAAAGAGTTACAAGGAAACCTTCACGTTCATCCTAATTAAAAACTCGACTATTTTTAGTGTGCAGTCTGCAGGAAAAGAATAGTTTTTAGAAGAAATCCAAGAAAATTTAACCAACTTTTATCTCTACAGATAAAATTGCAAAATTATATTATGGTAAATAATACAGTTAATGACTTATTTAAACACTATCACTATAAACATTAAAAACTTTGGGTAATTTTGGGAGGGAGGGGGAAACCCCACTACCTTCCCTCTTAACGCCCATGAATATAAACACATCTTACTTGTATCATTTAAATAAAAATATTTTAAAGGCCGAAGAATACAAAAAAATACATTAAAATAAGGTTTGGAAACTGATGTTTAGTAGCTATATATTTGTCCATTCACAAACATAATTAAAATGTATTATATTATAATATATAGGTGCATTGTTTAGCTGAGGGTCTTGGGCTAAAGGTGTAGCTCTAACATTATACTTAATAAAATTAATAGTTTTATTTCTTTGAATATAATTTAAATGTGTCCCGACAGTTTGTTTTAGTTGCACTATTCATAACATAATCACAGACCTCTCACAATTTTAATACGAATACAAACTTTTATAGGCATACTTGATTTTATTATCATTTATTAGAGCCAAGAAATATAATTTTGAAACATATTCTCTGGTAAATCTAATTTCAAGACGAAGTTTATATAATTCCTGCATTAGATATATTATATTTTTTTTTCCAATATGATATCAAATTACTAACTGGTGTTGTTTAGTGTCAAAACTACATTTATGTATTATTTTTATTGCCATCCAGTCCCGTTCGAAAAATTAATCAGTTATATTTTATGTATATATTAATTAATTACATCATCCATGGTTTGAGGAGGAAGTTCTTAATAAAAATGATAGTAACATAAGTGATCGCCTCCATTTTAAAAACACTAGGAGAACCATTAAGTTAAGTTACGTTAAGTTAAACTTAAGTGAACGTTAAGTTGATCGTGATCCCGGCATAAAGATGTCTGTGAGCTAATTAGTACAAGATGTTAGACTGGGAGAGTAACTTAGAGGAAAGCACCCACATTATCTTTGGGAAAGAATGGAGAACTAGTCTCAGCCTCAACATATCTATGATCAGTAATCTATTATACACCTAGTTGGATGCCTTAGACCGTGGGGTCACTGGCGACGGAAGTCTGATTAATAGTGAGGTCGACGGTATTTTGTGGTTATATTTATTTAAAGATTCGATTCCAGATATGATTAAAATGTTTCATTTGAATATTAGCTTTGTTCACGTTTACAAGTTTGTATTTATCTAGTAGCTATTCTCTAATAAGTTGAGCAAGGTCACCAAGAGGTAATCTCGTATTTAAATAATTATTAATGTTGTTTGTTACTAACCAGAAACAATTTTTGAGTAAGAGGGAGGTGCAAGAACCTAAACAGAAATTATTTATCGTGTACACTTTAAGTTGGCTATATTAAAAACTATGATAAAGTGTAATTTTGATAATATTGGTTTCCTTATAAAATATACCGTCAGTTCATCAATACCTTAAAACATATTTCAGAATATAACTTCAGTGGAAAAACATTATTTCAATAAACATTAAAATTATATTTAGTTTTACCCGATCGGTTCAGAACTGTAAGGGCAAATATTCAGACAAATCGACTGATCATATTTTTATACATTGGATTAAATATTTGCAGGATATTTTTGTTTCGTGTTTGTTGTATCGTATTTTGAGGTAGTTGCCAAGTGTTAAAATTGTCTATTTTTACTATCTTATTTTCATGTATACGTCCCCTTCATTATAAATACATTATTTTATAAGTGATATAGTTTTTGTTTCTTTTCATAAAGCTTACTAAATAAAACTGAATTTAATACGCCAAACCACATTGGGCACCATTTACGTCAACATCAGCCACTACTTTGTGATTAAAGTTCACGAATCACGGGTGTGCACGAGAGTGTGGGTTTTCTTTGACGAGAGTAAATGGAGAAATAAGCACAAACAAAACCACACAAAACTAGTCATGATGTAAATTTAATTAGGAGGAGCCTTGTAGGCAATTCATTGAGAGCGTGCGTGACAAGCAGAAGCCATTCCTCTCTCTCTATTCTCGGAGAGACGTTTTGGTTGCAGGTTTCGTGGTCCGTCGCACTTTGGAAACTTGGGGACTGACAATTGCTTGGCATTCCTCCCCTCCCGTGGGAGAAACTGTCACAGACTCCTGTATCACTTTTCAAACTTACCTTTCTGTGGTTGCGGAGACTATCGGAACGGGAGAGAGATCACATGTTGGGTGAACTTGTGGAAGAGCGTGGAGGTGACCACATTGATGAGGACAGCTGATGCCAAATGATGAGCTGGCCACTAGCTCGTGCGTTTCATCAATTTGTATTTGTCACCAGTGACTAAATACTACCCAATCTTTTAAATACGGTCACATTTATTTGATTGAAATTAGTTTCGGACAACACACATAATTTACTAACAATCACCCATCACCCAGCGCGTTTTAGTATCCGTGCGGGATTTAAGCATATTTTATTTACGTAATGGAATTTTGGAGGAAATGTACCCGCATTGGCGCAAAGGAAGAGTTAATGTTTATAAAAATATAAATTAGAATTAACCTTATAGCGCAATAATTCGTTAGTAAAACCATTGACATGCCATCTCTTGTACTCCCATTCCGTGCACTCAGAAATTTCCACCTGAATCTGTCCCATCACGTGCACTGAACAGAGAAAATAATACATTACGATTTTTAATCATTAGCGACTTTTCCACCCTTTTTGCAGTGGGAACAGCCTCCAAAACAGATACTTTCAAATTAACTATCTAATTAACTGTGTTATGTTAGGAGAGGTTAGACGTGGACCTGATTAAAGGAGGGTAAGACTGGTTGGAGATGACACAGTGACGTGGACTTGATTAAAGGAGGGTAAGACTGGTTGGAGATGACACAGTGAACGAGGACCTGATTAAAGGAGGGTAAGACTGGTTGGAGATGACACAGGGACGGGACTGGATTAAAGGAGGGTAAGACTGGTTGGAGATGACACAGTGACGTGGACTTGATTAAGAGGGAAGCGGTTAATGAGACGTGGTGATGGAAGATGACACAGTGACGTGGACCTGATTAAAGGAGGGTAAGACTGGTTGGAGATGACACAGTGACGAGGACTGGATTAAAGGAGGGGTAAGACCTGGTTGGAGATGAAACACAGTGACGTGGACTGGATTAAGAGGAGGAGAAGACTGGTTGGAGATGACACAGTGACGTGGACCCGATTAAAGGAGGGTAAGACTGGTTGGAGATGACACAGTGACGTGGACCTGATTAAAGGAGGGTAAGACTGGTTGGAGATGACACAGTGACGTGGACCTGATTAAAGGAGGGAAGACTGGTTGGAGATGACACAGTTACGTGACGGTGACCTGATTTAAAGGAGGGTAAGACTGGTTGGAGATGACACAGTGACGTGGACCTGATTAAAGGAGGGTAAGACTGGTTGGAGATGAACAGTGACGGACGATTAAAGGAGGGTAAGACTGGTTGGAGATGACACAGTGACGGGACTGGATTAAAGGAGGGTAAGACTGGTTGGAGATGACACAGTGACGTGGACTGATTAAAGGAGGGAAGACTGGTTGGAGATGACACAGTGACGTGGACTGGATTAAAGGAGGGTAAGACTGGTTGGAGATGACACAGTGACGAGGACTGGATTAAAGGAGGGGAAGACAGTTGGAGAAGAGACAGTGTGACGTGGACTTATTAAAGGAGGGAAGACTGGTTGGAGATGACACAGTGACCGTGGACCACAAGAGATGAACGAGGGGGTGGAAAAGACGCGAGCGATTTTTTCTTTCTTGCTCAATGTTCGAGATGAGACCAATAAGAACAATGTTTGGTTAGTAATACTTCACAAATATTTGAGTGCATGAGATGGACCTGAAACAGCCAAGCTAACTCTTTCCCCTTAATTCTGCAACCGAACGTCTTAATAACGTATTATAATGACTTACTTTACTAAACGCACTTAAGTGAGGGCTAAAGATCGAATTCGAGCTGATGCACTTGAGGTAATCCTTCTATCTGATTTCATCATCTTTTATAGGCAAATTGTTTTGGAATTCTTCCTAGTCACCCTTTGAAACCTGATCCATTTGTTAAAATTATTATTATAAGTAGTTTTAAGTGTATAGTTAAAATCAAATTAAACGAGGTCATTTTTAAATTATTTGTCTTAATGATCGACTTTGATCTATTGAAGTATCACTGAGACACTCCAAAATTTGACTCTTTATCAAAGTTAATAATTAACATTCTGTACACTTTAAACTGTAACTGCTTTTTTTCAATGCCAGACATACAAACTAACTTAATTCTGAGCCAGATTAAACGCCTATTGTAACAGAGAAAAACTTCAATCTGACATTGATAATGTTTTACGCGATGTTGTGAATCTAACCTTGATCCCTCAGATAACGACTTAGATAGGTGTTATACTGGAGGTTAAGGGGAGCATGGCTTCACTTTCATCTTGTCAAGTTTTCTGTCCAGGCGGAGTTTGGGCTGGAACCCCGCTAAAATGTACATAGGTTATTTTCCATAAACAATATGCTACTCTCCCTCCACGTAAATGCTAGTACATTTCATCTGAAATTCTACATATCCCTTTTTATTTTTTCATATCAAGAGAAAGTATTGTGATCTTGAAAAAATCAATCTCGAGATTACAACAAACTCTTACGTTTTATTTGAACATGAACACAACAAATTGTATTTAACAATTCTCTCTGTCTGTCTGTCTGTCTGTCTGTCTGATACTTGCCACGGATACAAAACGGTTAAATGGATTACGTTCAAACTTGATATTTAGATATAATAGGTCTATGTCACAAAATTATTTTTGTAATCTTTACCATATCCCTCTAGTAGTGTACTGTTAAGTAATTGTTTTGTATTCCAAATATTTTTAAAATGGCTCTAACGATTTTGTTAAAAATATATATATCTGAGGAGTGTTTGACATGAGGATGACAAATAAAGCTGTATACTTTCTTTAAGGGGGGGATATTTGGTTATGGGTAGTTTACATATGACTGTTAAATTTGGTTTAGTTTGAATATATAAAAAAATTGCTTTTGCTATTATTTTCAAAATCGGAATCGGGAAATTATCTTACATATCAGTAATAATGTATCTTTACTTATCCTAAATAAATTAATCCAAGCGTAGTCTACTTATAAAAACTTATAGAAAATTAGAATGTTTTGGAAATTGACTTTGAAGATTGAATTCATAATAGAAATCTGTTGATAGCGTTTCACGATAAATACGAATACTTTTTTATTTTTACAAATAACTAATAATTTTAGGGTAGGTCGTTTACAAATAACTTTTTTTGAAATTTTTTATTTTCTCAAATAAATTTTAGGTAGCTTTCAAATAGTTTATTTTTTTAAATTTTGTATTTTCTTAAATTTATTTTAACAATTTGGTTTAAAATATTTACAAAAAAACTCTTTTATGAGTGAAACTTATTTAAGATGTTTTACTAAAAACCTATTTTTGAAAATTTTCTTTGAACCTCTCCCACACAATTAAATAAAGTTTGTGTGAGTGTGCCTTTCCATTTATTTAGTCTATTAGTGTTGTGTAGATATCCTGGCCAGATAGTAACACGTGGATTCTGTAAAATCATATCCAAGCAGTGGATAGTAAACATTTTTTCTTTTTAGCACCGTGTCTACCCCTTTGGGTTATACGCTTGAATACAGCATTAACAATCATAATATTCTCACTTGTATACATTCTATGTTTACGATTTATGTGTATTATAGTTTCTATTTATTAATTTCTATATTCCACATGAGAATATTAACATAATTATATTATGAGTTTTTCTTTTATAACTTGATTATCTGTCTCAATTTCTACACACAGAACCCGCGAGTACATCCTGTTTAGCTATCTGCCACACTTTTCTCGTTTGTGTGTGGATATTACCGTTTGTTAATAAACAAGGGGACATTAAGGGCCGTGTATAGGCTCTATATTTGGAGGTCAGCCTATTTCCCATTCGACTCCAACTGCTTATTATTCCCTTTACTGGGAGAGTGGTTGAGTCCCGAGATTAGGCTATTGGACCTTAATTAACAATAGGACAAATATGTAACATTTCATGTGGACTGGATACGAACTAAGGGACCCGCGGGTAGAAACTGACCTTGGAACGCGAAATGTACTCGGCCGGGATGTAAGGGAGTGATGTTTTAAATTGCTATAGTTAATTTTATTCTTTGTCTATTGATTGTTTTTATTAGTTTTGGTTAGGGTCACAATTAGTTTCCCACCGCCGTGTTTCAGCAGACGAGATTAATTTTAACATTTAATTTATTATAACTTATTGTGATCTTACTGTGGGAAGGATTTAAAAAAAAAGGTCAATCCACTTCAGTGGCCGCACGGTCTAAGGTGCTACTCTAGCAATAGACTTGACTGCTCATGACGGGGAGTTCCTGTTTCGATACTGGTCGAATGTATTGAAGGTGGTTTTCTTAAATGCTTTCCCCCCTTTCTCTCGACGCAAATGTGAGTACACTCCTTCTACCCTCCTCATATCTACCCCATCAGCGTAATAATTATTACATACATTTATTGCCCGAATAGGTAGTAAGACGCAATGCTAAACATACCGACAGCGCACGGCAGTTTAATACAATACTTTTTATTAAATGGTGTTGTTATATAAAATTATAGTTTTTAAAAATCAAAATGTATTGTTTAAGACTACTCCTTTTCTCACAAAACAATAGTCTATAAGTTTTGCTTTAAAAATATTTCTTACTTTTTATAGTATTTAGTTAAAAAGTAACAATACCAAAAAATGTTGTCGAATTGAATTGTCATTATTTTATTTTAAATGACCTACCATTGTTCATGTTGTAAATACTTTTTTGTGGATTTAACTTTAACAACCACACAAATTTAAAAAAAAAACTTTTTTCAATTTTCTCTTAAGAGGTCTAAATAAATGTCAAGTTTACATTGCACTTTTCTTAGTTCATTATTTAACCGGTCCGGGATAAACACCTATACTCTCACTAGTGAAGGAATGATGATGAGGATAGAGTTGGAGAGAAAGTGTACCTAAATTTGCGTGAGTGGCAGTGATAACTCTCCCCACAACATTTGAGATAACATTTCTAACCTAACGTTCCTTTGATCGATAAAACGGATTAGATTATCCTAATGTTTAGTATGCGTGTCCACCTCTACGGGTCTCGAATAATATCGATGATATCTGGATTAACCTTCAGAATAGAACGGTCAGGGTTCACTCGGTCACTGTGTGCACTAAAGTCCTTCCCTAACATCGAGGTTTATCATAAATTATATGTTTCCAGAGTTTAGATACTGTCGTATTTAGATGTGAAGTTATTAATGTTACTAAAACAGTGTACATGTATGAGCGTGGTTTTCTGTTTTTGAATGATTGTGTGTCGGTTCATAGAGTCATGTGGTCCACGCTACATATTATCATACCAATATCTATGAAATAATACTAATTGTACAGTGCCATAGGATATTTTAAAAGTTAATTATTTTTTTGCCATCTACATTGATAAGATTATGGTTATCTTACCTAAATTGTGGGCAGTCGTACTAAATGTCAAGCTCATTTAATCCGGTTTGACGAGAAAGCCTAGTTTCTAACCCCAACTGGGTGTGCTGATGGTGTTTTTGTTGGTTATTTTCCTTCTACTTTCCCTCTACGAAAATAAAGGTACATTTCCTCCAAAATTATATCTAACTCGGTCATATTCCATTAGCCTGGACTGGAAGTCATTTATCTTATATAAAAAACGAAATATGCACTCTAGTTTTACATTCACAACATGTATTTTTACAGTAATGTAATTATTTTTAGCTACAGGAAAACACCCTGTGTTGACTACAACATGTAAGTATTAAATATATATATATATATATATATATATAAAATTCTTATAAAAGAGAATTATTATGCTTATGAATGGTTTTCAATACTTCTTTATATTGATGTAATTAATATTATTATTATCCTTATCTTTCAATAAATGTTTATTTAAATTTATCATCACGTAGCTATGTTTTTATGTATGGTATTTGTGTAATTCTCAGTACTGACCTGTTATAGGCCTTGTGATTGCTGGCCAGCATTATTATAGAAGAAATGTAAATTAAATTTAAATTATAAATAATAATAATAAATTATATATATATTATATATATATATATATATATATATATATATATATATATGTAGATATATATATATATATATATTATATATATATATATATATATATATATGTAGATGTGCGTAAAGAAATTTACCTTGATATTATATTATACCACGTTCAATAGTGCCAATAATTTAAAGGAAAGTTGATCGTGTTTTAAATAATGTATTTAAAATCTGAAAACAATATTGGACCAATTTTTATCGTGGTGCCAAACCACACATCTTTTTTATTTTGCCTCTTCTCTATTGATTATTGAGTAACATGAACATGAGGAATAGTTATTTTTAGCCGTGTAACCGAAGCCGGCTATGTGTCCCGACTAAATATATCCCACATACATTTTTAATTGGTTACGGGGGGGGGGGGGATTTAAACCTCTGGAATAAATTCAATACAACGAGTGTACCATCCTTGTTGACCTCTATCTATCTATTAGATTACCGATTCTGGTTGTGTGTGTGAATAGCTATTTGTCGGTTCATTACGTAGCATGTAATGGACACACATGGACTTGCTGGAACTACTTGAATTGGCTACATGATTTGCAGGTTGCGTGGATTAAGGGTGATATGTTTACAGCTTTACAACGTAGCATATATTCAGGGGCATTTATCATTTTAAACCTGCAAATATTTAGGCGCGATGTTTTAATTACGATTTAGTGACACTTTGCCGTGTCGACCATTAGTTACCTAAACTTTATAACACAAGGGAAGGGATTTATCTAAACTTAGATAAATGAACCCCACTTCGGTGGCATCACTCCCTCAATAGACTGGATTGCCGATGACGGGGAGATCGGGGTTCGAATACTGAGGGTGGGTTTTTCTAAATTGTTCTCTACTCTCCTTCCACGCAAATTGGGTCCACTTCCTCTAAATGCAACCTTCCTTATCCCTAAAACACTTGACTTTTTTTGTAAGTGAATGTAAGCTGAACAGGTAGTAAGCTGAAGTGATGATAATAATGGTGATGAAAACTAAATGTACCACCCTCGTCTGAAGAGATAATGATGATTAACTACGTTTTGGGAATTTTAAAACTATTTTATTTGTACTTTTAATCAAAAGCTTATAAGGTTTAAAAGTCAGGCTTTATCAGCACCAACGTGCAATTTCCATTATTTATCTATATACAATTTATTGATTAAATGATATAAGATAAATGGAACTCAAAAAAGTTTTTGAATTAGAATAGTTATAAGAAAATGCTATAAAAAGCAAAACCGAACAGTTCGTTAAAAAAGTGAAGTCATGTTTCATAATAAAATTTTCATCCCTGGAAACATTTGATCTATATGACTGAAAATGATGATTAATTATATTTAATCGTCACGGAAATTTACGTTTTGATTTAAATTAAACACCGAAAGACGAGTAAACTTTTAACCAGAAAGTTGAGTGAGGTTTTTACTATATATATCTTTTCTCAATAAAAATCTTATAATACATTTTAATGCAATAATCTGCAGCCATCATTGCAATGATCCACATGTATAGTCCTAATACATACATATATACGTCGTTATTACTATACCATGAAGATTCAAATTAACATTTATACCATTCGAATATTCCAGAACACTACGGTACTTTGAAACTAACCTAATTCTTGAAGAAAGATAACACTCATTACACAATCGTCAATTCATTATTATAAAATTGGAAACCACAAATATCCAATAAGAGTTTATAAACCTAGCAGGGAATCGAACTCTATATGCCTTAACTAATGGACTGACACGCTACCTACCGAGTACAGTAGTCAAAAAGAGGTGCCTTTACATGTCTGAACTAGGAGGTTACAGGTAACATTGGGAGACCAATTTGGCAGTTCCAAAAATCTTAAACTCGTTCATTTTGCTGTTATCAAATAACATTGTTATCATTTGTTGAACGCGTCAAGATCAATCCATGAAGAGACATGTGAGGCCAACCAAGGATAGATTGTATTTATTTGTACCTGAAAATACGAGTTTAATTTACCGATATATTGATTTGACTGGAAAACTGTCCCCATGGCTATTGTGCCATCCTCTGTTCACAAGGAGTATTTTGGGTGCCTACTGTCCCCATGGCTATTGTGCCATCCTCTGTTTACAAGGAGTATTTTGGGTTCCTACTATCCCATGGCTATTGTGCCATCCTCTGTTTACAAGGGTATTTTGGGTGCCTACTGTCTCCATGGCTATTGTGCCATCCTATGTTCACAAGGAGTATTTTGGGTGCCTACTGTCTCCATGGCTATTGTGCCATCCTATGTTCACGAGGAGTATTTTGGGTGCCTACTATCGCCATGGCTATTGTGCCATCCTCTGTTCACAAGGAGTATTTTGGGGTCCTACTGCCCCATGGCTATTGTGCCATCCTCTGTTTACAAGGAGTATTTTGGGTTCCTACTATCGCCATGGCTATTGTGCCATCCTCTGTTACAAGGAGTATTTTGGGGTGCTACTGTCTCCATGGCTATTGTGCCATCCTATTTCACAAGGAGTATTTTGGGTGCCTACTGTCTCCATGGCTATTGTGCCATCCTATGTTCACGAGGAGTATTTTGGGTGCCTACTATCGCCATGGCTATTGTGCCATCCTCTGTTCACAAGGAGTATTTTGGGTGCCTACTGTCCTCTTGGCTATTGTGCCATCCTATGTTCACGAGGGAGTATTTTGGGTGCCTACTGTCCTCTTGGCTATTGTGCCATCCTCTGTTCACAAGGAGTATTTTGGGTGCTACTGTCCTCTTGGCTATTGTGCCATCCTATGTTCACGAGGAGTATTTTGGGTGCCTACTGTCCTCTTGGCTATTGTGCCATCCTATGTTCACAAGGATATTTTGGGGGCCCCACTGTCTCCATGGCTATTTGCCTTCCTCTGTTCACAAGGAGTATTTTGGGTGCTACTGTCCCTTGGCTATTGTGCCATCCTATGTTCCAAGGAGGTTTTGGGTACCTAATTCCCCATGGCTATTGTGCCATCCTATTTACAAAAGGGTATTTTGGGTGCCTACTGTCCCTCTTGGCTATTGTGCCATCCTATGTTTCACAAGGAGTATTTTGGGGGCCTACTGTCCTCTTGGCTATTGTGCATCCTATGTTCACGAGGAGTTTTTTGGGTGCCTACTGTCCTCTTGGCTATTTTTCCCAAATCTCTGTTAAAAGGAGTATTTTGGGTCCCTATGTCCCGTGGTTATTGTGTTTCCTCTTTTCAAAAGGAGAAATTTTGGGTGTATGCCCTCTTGGCTTTTGGTGTTTCCTTGTTACAAGGATTTTTTTTGGGTACCTAATGTCCCCCAGGCTATTGGGCCATCCTATGTTCCAAGGGGGGTTTTTGGGTTCCTACTGTGTAACTTTTAAATTTGGGTACAGTAACAAAAAGTTCCGCTTAAAACCACGCTTTAAATCATTTTGAGCTTTATTGAAAAATTTAAAATTTATTTATCAATTAAATTCAGTATAATATTTGGTCGGGGTCCCCCTTTTTAAGTAATGAGAAAACCCATTTGGGTTTTGGCATTATTTGCGGTTTCTGTTTCCCACCATGGGTTCCCTTAATTTAACAGGGGTCTCCAGGGCTCGCGCAGCACCCGACATATATACACAGTCCCAAAAAGGGGCTTCACTAATAAAATCATGTTTTTTTTTCCTCCCACTGGAAATGGTTCTCCCCCCTTTTAAACTGCGCAAAAGTATGAGGTTTTGAGGATTTTTAGAGTTTAAAGATTTGTTTGGGAATTTTCATTGGGTTTTGCGGGGGAAAATTTAAAAAAAAATTTTTTTTAAACCCTTTTGTTTGGGGTTTGGAGTCAAACCTTCCCTTTTTAGAAGGTAATAACCCTGAGTTCCCCCTGTTGGGGGTTGAAAAAAAAACCCTTTTTCCCGTAGAAGGTAAACACCCTGAGTACAGCCTTTTGGGGGTTAAAGGGGAAAAACCTTCCCCGTCAAAAGGGTAATACACCGGGTCACCCTTTTTGGGGGTTGAAGACAAAAACCTTTCGTCCCCCCCCAAAAAGGTAATACCCCCTAAATAACCCTTTTGGGGTTGAAGACAAAACCCTTCCGTCACAAGGTAATACCCCCCCTAGTACCCCCCTTTTTTGGGGTTAAAGACAAACCCTTCCCGTCAGAAGGTAAACCCCTTTGAGTACACCCCTTTTGGGGGTTTTTAAAGACCAACCTTTTGTAAAAAGGGTTTAAATACACCCTGAGAAACCCCTGTTGGGGTTTGAAGACATTTAACCCTTCCCGTCACAAGGAAATACACCTGAGTACCCCCGGGGGGGTTTTGAAGACCCCCTTTCCCCGTCAAAAAGGAAATACACCTGGTACACCCTTTTTGGGTTGAAACACAACCTTCCGTCGAAGGAAATTTACACCGGTTGGGGTTGAAGACACAACCTTCTCGTCACAAGGTAAAACACCTGGTAACCTTTTTGGGGGTTGAAGACAAAACCTTCCCTACAAGGAAATACACCTGATTTAAAACCTTTTTTTGTTGGGGTAAAGGACACAACCTTCTGTCCCCAAGGGAAAATACACCCTGAGTACCCCCTGTTGGGGTTTGAAGAAAAAACCTTCCCGTCCCCCAAAGGTTTAATACCCCCTGAGTACCACTGTTGGGGTTGAAGACAAAACCTTTTCTCGTCACAAGGTAATACCCCTGGGGGGTTAAACCCCTTTTGGGGTTTTTAAAGACAAAAACCTTTCCCCGTCAAAAGGTTTAATCCCCCTGTTGGGGGGTTGAGACACAACCTTCCCGTAAACAAGGTTAAAATTTCACCTGACTACCCCCTGGGGGGTTGGGAAGACACAACCTTACCTTTTTGGGGGGAAAAGGAAAATTACACCCTAAAGTACAACCCTTTTGGGGGGTTGAAGACAAAACCCTTCCGCCCGGGGTTTAATTTAACCCCTAAAGTACACCCTGTTGGGGTTAAAAGGACAAAACCCCTTCTCTCAAAAGGTTTAAATACACCCTGAGTACACCTTTTTGGGTTGAAGACAAAAACCTTCTCTTTCACAAGGAAATACACCTGGGTACCCCCGGGTTTGGGGGTTAAAGGACCCCAACCTTCCCTCACGGGTTTAAATAACCCTAAACCCCCCTGTTGGGGTTAAAAGGACAAAAACCTTTCGTCACAAGGTAAACCCCCGGGTTGGGGGGTTGAAGACAAAACCTTTTCCCGTCAGAAGGAAATTCCCCCTTTTGGGGGGTTAAAGAACAACCTTCCGTCATAAGGAAAAAACCCTGAGTACCCCGGGTTTGGGGGGTTGAAGACAAAACCCTTCCCCGTCAAAAGGGGTAATACCCCCTGAGTACACCTGTTGGGGTTGAAAAACACCCCTTTCCCCGTCGGGAAAGGGAAATTTCCCCCCGGTTGGGGTTTTAAAGGGAAAAACCCTTTTCCCGTCAAAGGTAAACACCCGACTACCCTTTTGGGGGTTTTTGAAGACAAAACTTCCCAGAAGGTAATACACCTGGTACCCCCTGTTGGGGTTGAAGCCCAAACCCTTCTCGCCCAAAAGGGAAATCCCCCTGAGTACCCCCTTTTGGGGGTTAAGCACAACCTTCCCGTCACAAGGTTACCCCCTGAGTACACCCTTTTTGGGGGTTTGAAGACAAAACCTTCCCGTAAAAAGGAAATTAAAACCCTTTTGGGGTTTCCAACCTTCCTGTCTTAGAAAAGAAAAAGTGTCCCATTTAAGCTTGTTGTGTGCAATATAAGTCAATGTGTGCTTTAAAAGTTGTTGTGTGCAATATAAGAAAATTTGTGTGCATTAAAAGGCTTGAGGGTTTTGCAATATAAGCTTGATTTTTGTGCTTTAAAAGCCAATGTGGGGCTTTATAAGTTGATGTGTGAAAATAAAAAGCTCAATGTGTGCAATATAAGTTGATGTGTGCAATTTTAAGCTAAAAGTGTCCCTTTATAAGCTAAAGGGGTGTGCTTTAAAAAGCTTGTTTGGGGAAATAAAATGTTGTTTTGGGAATTATAAGCTTGATGTGTGAAAATAAAAAGTTTGGGAGGTGTGCATTATAACCCTTGATGGGGTGCAATTTAAGTTTTGGATGTGTGAAATATAAGCTTGATGGGGGAAATATAAGCTTGATGTGTGCAATATAAGCTTGATGTTTTGAAATATAAGCTTGATGTGGGCAAAAATAACCCTTGATGTGTGAAATTTAATATCAAATGTGTGATTTTTTAAGCTTGGGGTGTGAAATTTTAAGCTCTTTGTGTGCATTAAAAGCTTGTTGTGTGAAATTTTTAAGCTCAATGTGTGCATTATAAGTAATGTGTGCATTATTTAAGTTTTGGTGTGTGCAATTAAGTTCAATGTGTGCATTTTAAGCTTAAAGTGTCCCAATTTTGTTTTAGGTTTTGCAATAAAAGCTTGAGGGTGTGCTTTTATAAGTTGATGTGTGTTTTTTTAAAAGGCCTTGATTTGGCAATATAAGCTTGATGTGTGAAATTTTTTAAGCTTGATGTTTTCCCAATTTAAAAGTTTGATTTTGTTAAATTATAAGTTTTGATGTTTTCCCAATATAAGTTGAGGGGTTTTGCTTTTTAAGTCAGCACTGAATCCAAAACCAAAGAGCTTCGGCAGCTAAAAAAAATAATGCATTTGACATTGCCCTAAAAAAACGTTTAAACTTTTTTTTTTTAAAACATTTCATTTTAAACCCTTGGGTTTTTATTTTCAGTTGTTGGTGGTACGTTTTGAATAATTTTTGGAACCTGAATAATATTTTAGGAAAAGAGGGTTTGTCGGTCCAAAATGCATGCTTACGCCTCAAGCGATTTTGGGAAAGCAGTTTTTGAACGTTTGTACAGGCCCGGTGTATGAAACATTTTTTTTGTGTTTTGCTTTTGTTTTAAAATTCTTTTTTGGAGTACACTAATTTTTTTTTAAATGGCAAAAAACCAGTTTTCGGGGGCCGCATAGTTTAAGACTTTTACTTCATAGTAGAAAAAAATGCTGATGACGGGGAAATCGAGTTTCAAATTTGGGGGTCTTTTGAAATGAGGGTGGTTTTTTTCCAAATTTTTTTTTCCTCTTTTCCCTCCACACGCGGTTTTTTTCCCAAGTTTTGAGTGGGTCATTGATAACCTCGCCCCTCCCCAAGCTGAATGAATAGTTGCTCGAATTTTTTGTCCTCTTTACATGAAACACAAAAGTTGTCTAAAAAAACCTTTTTCCCCGCCCGGGACATTTATTTGGGGGGGTTTAATCCCCCAAAAAAAAAGGGAAAACGGAAAAAAAAACAGTTTTGGTCATCCGTTATCAGGTCAACGGGACTTGAAAGGTAGGTTTTTCTACCGTTTTTTTATAGTGTTTTTCCGGCTTTTCCAAATTAAAAATTTTTTTTTTTTTTAATTTTAATAAAAAATTGGGGGTATGGAAATTTTCAATAAAATTTTGGGTTCCCTTTTAGGAATTCAATAAATATCAAAATACCAAAGGGGAGATTACTTCCCCTCAGAAGGAGGCTATAATTTTTTTGGGAGATAAAAAAACATTTGGCCCATTTGAGATAAGGAAAAATTTTTTTTTTGATTTTTAAATTTGGGTTTTTCTTTAAATTAATTCTTGTCAAAGTAGAAACTCTTAGCTTTTTTTTAAAAATTTGGGGAATAATTCAAAGAAGGGTTTTTTGATTTTTAAAACTGGGGGGGGGTTCGGTGTCTTTTCCAAAAAACATTTAACGTCTTTTTAAAAATTCGATGTGCGGGGCTTATTTTAGAACAAAGTGCTTGGAATTTTTTGGTGTTTTTATCTTTTTTTTAATTTTTTGGGGGTTTTTTCCCCCCTTTAATTTTTTAAAAAAAAATTTTTTTTTTTTTTTTTTTCAAAATTAACATTGGGGTTTTCAGGGTAAATTTTGAATCTTGTCTTTGTTTAAAAACCAATTAAATTTTCAAAAAAATTTTAAAATTTAAATTTATTTTATCCTTTTTTTATTCGATTTTTTTATTATAAAAGGATTTTCTTTTACGGTTTGTTTTCCCCTCTTTCTTTACCCTTTATTTTTTAAAAGGGTTTGGGGGTATTTTAAAAAAACTTATAGGAGGCAAAATTTAGGAGGTGGCGATGAATGCTTAAAACGGTTTTATGTTTAGGGGTTTTAAAATTTTCCCCCTTTTCCGCCCTCAAAATTTTACTTTAAAGGAATGTCTAAAATTTCACGTACGGTGCTAAAAAATTTTCTAAAAAATTTAGAAAGGGGGAACCCGGAAAAAGGGGGAGGCGAGGTGTCGCCCTTTCAAGCTCCCATGGGAATTCTCATTCCGGGGTTTTAAAAAAAGTTATCCCTTGTTTGTATTTTTTCCCCTTTGGCCTTAAAAAACCCCTTCTCTTCCCCGAGCCTCCCCCCCTCTTCCTTTTCCCCACCCCTCACAAATCTGTCTTTTGTTTTATTTTTCAGGGCAAATGAATTATTCTCCCAACACACGGGGGCTTCCTTTTTTAAACCTTCAAATGGCCAAAATAAAAAACTATTTCGTCTCTTTTAAAAAGGTCGTTTGGATACCACAAAAAATTGGGCCCTTTTTACCCCAATTGCTTTTATGTGATGCGTAGAAGTTTACTTTTGAAAAATTTTATTTTAGAGGAAAAAATTTATTTAAATTATTTTGGTATGAGTAAACACTTAAGAACATACAAATTTGTGATTTCACGGTAAACCCTTGAAAAACTTTTACTTTTTTAATGGTTTTTATAAGTTTTTGATAAAATTATTATCGAAAAGTGACAACATCAGAAAACCAGGGTTTTGGGACAATGAAAAGTGGATTTAGTTCCCTTTTATGTATCAAGATAAGGTTTTTTTTCTTTAAAATTTTGAATTTATTTTAAAGGTGTGTTACCCTCCCTTCCCTATTTAGTGCAGTTTTTTCCCAATAAAAAAATGGGGTCAGTAAGTTCACAAGAGAGTTTATTTTATTTATTAACAAATAAAATACTCGAAAAAAGAGAGAGAGACAAGCCCAGAGTTATTTTGTAGAAATCAATTACAATATGGCCATAACAAACTTTTAATGAAAAAATGATTTTGGGGCACGACCAAAGCTCAAAGGGTAGCCTGCCAAAAAACCCAAATATTAACTTTTTAAAATTGGGAATTCGTACAAATATGTATTTTAAATGATAATTTTTTGAAGATAGAAACAAAAACCCTTTGGGGAAACAAAAAACTTCCTCCTATAAAAAAAATAGGACTGTTTAAATTAAAACTAACAATCTCCCGAGCGGGGGTTCAGGGGGCCCCCCCGGGGGGAAAATTGCCCAAACCCTAAGTACAGATCTTCAAAAAAATTTATTTTCCCCAAAATAATAAACAAGTATTAAAAATTAAATTAAAACATGTTTCCTACTAAAGTCCCCGCCCGGTCCCATTTATAAAACCTTTACCCCAGAAAAATCAAAAGGGCCCGGGGGTTTTAAGTTTAAAACCCCAATCGTAAAGGGGTAAGAGCATTACCCTTTATCCCAATAATACTCTAAGTCAAACCGGCGAAACCCATGTTTCTTAAAAAAAATTTTCCGCAGTCTCTTTTTTTGTATAACCAAATTTAAAAGTCTTAAAAAGTTATCTTTCCCAAAACAGTAATTTAAACCCAAATAACCCAAAAAAAGATTTTAAATAAAAATTTTAAACTAAATCCTTTTCCTTTAACTTTAAAGTGTCTCACCTGGGAGAATGCGGAGGAATGGTTTGGGGTTGCTATAGAGCCCTTTCCCTTTAATATCCATAATTTAAAAATCACGTGTTCTCACAGCGGGGGAAGAAAGGGGGGGGAAAAAGGGGGGAAAGGGGGATTTGAATTTTTTGGAACACGCTCACATAGTCTGGGTAAATTTTAAATCGCGGGGGCCGTTAAACCCGCCCGGGTTGATCCAAAACGTTTTGTCGGGCGTGCTTGTCGTTGTCTTTATTTCTCTTTTGGGGCAAAGCACTTCTAGAGGCGGAGGGTTCGAGCCACGGTCCTAAGCTCATTTGGGAAAAACCCAAGTAAAGCCGTGATGTTTTACGTAGTGTGGGGGCCTGTTGTAGCCACCCAAAAAGGGGGGAAAAAATCGGTGAGCCAAAATTTTTCCTTTTTTCCTTTCATGTTGTATTATAGAAAAAAAAATTTATTTGTTTGATTTATTTTGTATCTAAACCCTTTTAAAATGTTAAGTTTTTATTTTTTGCTATATACCGGGCTTTATTTGCTGGAGGGTTTTTGGGCCGAAAACTTTCTTGAATTGGAGCTTTTTAGGCCCATTAAATTTTTTGAATTTTTTAATCTATGTAGTATAAAATGGTTAAACCTTTTTTGGAACTTAAGGGTTTTTTTTTTTTTTTTGTATATTTATTTTTTTGGTTTTGGGTTTAAAGTTAGGTAAAAGTGGGGGACTTGGGAATTTACCAAATTGCCTACGTTACACTTCAAAATGGTTTGGGAAACCCGTTTTACCTCCTTGAAAAAGGGTTTAAACCTCCCATTACTATCAAGTATAGCTGGGGGCTACCAAAATTTTTGGGGGGCCAGACCCGGGCCCAGTGGTCTTTCCGGGGTGTCTGAGGGGTTTGGCTTTTTTTGGGAAAATTTTGGGCACTGAAATCTGCGTTTTTACTACCCTGATAGGGGAAAAATTTTAAAATCAAACTTAGTTTGATTTAAAAGTTTTTTTAAATTAAAAAATTAAATTATAGGGGGTTTTAAAAAATTAAACAAATTTATTTTTAATTTAAACCCTTTTTTTAATCCCAACTATAACTTAAATTCCATGAAATTTTTAAACTTACTGGGATAACATAAGTGTTTCATATTATATTAGGGAACTTTTAAAGTCTTTTTTCTTGCCCCAATTTTTGTTTAAACAAGGGTGGGGGGCCAGGGACGGTTCTTCAATTTTCCTGGGTTCATACTTTTCAGATAAAAACTGCCCTTTCCCGGGAAAAAAAGGGACTTTTTCTTTTTTTATGTGGTCGGGGAATTCTGACATGTTTTAACATAATTTTTTTTTAAATTTTAAAGAAAAACCCCTTTTTACCACTGCAAAAGAAAATCTTTCTCTTTCAGCCGTCCAAAAAAAGACCCCATTATTAAAAATTTATACAATCAGCTAGAGCCAAAGGGTACCAGGCGACACGTAGCAAATTCAAATATTTTAAAAATTATTAAAAAAGGAGAAAATTGCTTCTAGAAATGTTTTCAAAATTTTTTCCATTTTTTTTGGATTTGGGGGGGGGCCCTTAATCTTTTGGTGGGGAATCCCTTTTTTCCCAAAATTTCAAAATTTTTAAGAATTTGGATTAGTGCAAAACGCCCCATCAAATGGGTTTCCCCACATTAAATGGAACCCGGAATAACGTGGCTACTTTTTAAAGCCTTTTCTTCCTTTCTCTTCTCAGGCGGGTAATTTTTGTAGCTTTAAAAACATTTAAAGGGGTTTTGGCCTTTGGTAAAAAGTGTTTTCCCAAATTTTCCCAAGTAGCCTTTCCCAGCTTTGTAAAAACTTTTTCCCCACTTTTAAAAAATTTTTTTCCCTTTTTTATCATAAAGGATTCTTCTTTTTTTTTAACTTCCTGTGTAACTGCTTTTTCCCAAAGGGGAAATTTAAATTTAGTTCCCTTTCCCCTTTTTTCCATTTTTGACAACCTAATTTTTCTTTACATTTTTGCGTTCTGTAGAGTAATGTAATCAGACTAAAATTTAAGAATTTCTTTTGAAAAATTTCATGCACAAATGTTAATTAAAGTTCATTTTTTGGGTTTCTTCAAAAAAATGAAAAGTAACGAGGCAGGGTGTTTTAAATTGACAAGAAATACGACTTCAAGGGTTTTCGAACAAAATCGGTATCTTTTCTATGCAGGTTTTTAAGCTCTTAAATTTTGTTTTTCCCAATGTAAAAGGTTTCTTTTTTTAAACTCTACTTCTGCGTTTTCACAAAACTTTTTTAAAATTGCGGTCATCGGGACAGTATATGTAAAAGAATTTTTTTTTAAAAAATTTTTGGGAAAAAACAATCGCCTAAACATCAACGGGCAGGCCATCAAAAGCAGTCTGCACGGGGTTGTGCAAAATTTGAGCAGAGCATCCAATGAAAAAGAATTGGTTTTGAAAAGACCCTTTTTGCAGTTTTCAAAAAAATTTTTCCCTTTGCCCATGCCTTTTAACCCCCCAAAAGGGTTGGAAATTGTGTTTTCAGCAGACAAAAAAAAAGGGTTTTTGGGAATCAATAGAAAACTTTTTTTATACTTTTTTTAAAAATTATGTTCTACTAAAATTTTCAGAGGTTTTTTCACCCGGAAATTTCATAAAAAAAAAAATAACATTTTTTTAACTTTTAACACTTTATTTTTGGTTAAAAAAATTTAAAACCTACAGGATTCTTTTTACCCTCTTTTATTTTTTGAAATTTTAAATTTGTTAGCGTAAAAAAAAATTTGCACCCTTTTGAGATTTTGAGCCTTTTATCAAATTTGAAAGGGATATTACTTTTACAATAACTGTTCGCTCTTAGTCAGAGCTCCGGAAAAAATTTGGGCCCAAAAAGTTTTTAAAAAGTTTGGCATTTGCAATCAGACGTTTTAAAAATTAAGTCCGTGCTTGCGGTTTTTGGTAGGAAAAAAGTTGCCCTTTTCCCGAACATTCCCACTGGGGGCCCTGTGAACCGTTTTTAAAAAAAAAAAAGTTTTTAATACTTGCCAAGGATGCTGCTTGATTACCCTTTCTTGGGGTCTCTACTTTGCAAGGGATTTTTTATGTCGAAAATACCTCGATGTCCAACAAAAAAATTCGGGAGTTACACGAAAAACATCCCCACGCGGTAAAATTTCTGTTTTGACCGTTCGGGAAACCCTTGGTATTCTTCTTTTATTTTGGGCTTTAAAAACAAACTTGGCTTTGGCTTTTTTGAAAATTTTTTAAATTTCTTACACACAAAAAATTAAAAAACTAAACCCACTTTTGTTTTAAATTACATCGGGGGAACTTATGTACACAGCAAAACGAGTTATTTTTAAACAAACGGGACAAGGATAAAGAATATAAAAAACTGAAAGTCGCCCGCTTGGGGGCTGCGACTGGGGTGTTTTTTTGAATTGGACCCCGGGGAAACAGAATTCAGTGGCGCGAAAGTGCTGCAGTGTGACCAACCCTTTAAGGTGCGGCGGGGGGAAGAAAATTTTTCCCCAATTTGGCCACGTTTTGGGTTTCCCTTATTTTTTAAAATCCGGACATTTTCGGGCCCGGCCCCAAACCCGGCCCGTTTTCCCAAAAATCCTTTATGTCCGGACGAAACCCGGGTTTGGAAACCCCTAAGTTTTAGAAAAACTTTTTGTAAGGGGGGTTATTTAGTTTTTTGCTAATTTTTTTTTTATCACTTGGCTTTTTCCCTTTTAACTCACCTCAAAAATTATGGGGTTTGAAAGTTATCTTATTTGGGTATCCCCTTTATCAAAACGGATGGGAATATTTGAAATTTAAAAATTTGTATTTTAAAAATGTTTTACCTTATAATACCCGAGGGACAAGACTTTTTGGGTAAATTTTGTGGGGAAATGCCAGGCCACCCCGTGGTTCGGTTCCCAACTTTTAAACTGTAGGTCCTTCTTTTTACCCTCCAAATCCCCCTTACCATTACACTTTTGCTTTAAGTGCTTTACAACCCAAACGGGTTAGTAAGACAGGGTTTGCAAATTTAAAAATTAATAATAAAATATAATATCCAACCCTTTTATCTTCTTTGTACCATTTTCCTTCGAAATTCTTGGAAAAAAAATGATCTGGGAAAAGAAAAACCCCTCTTTTTTTAAATTTTAAAAAAATTTTTAAATCGTTTTTAACGAAAATTATTTACTGAAATTGCTTTTTAAAAATTTTTTTGATTTAATGTTTTGAATTTCATCCTGACATCAAAGGATTTGCTTCTACGAATTTTTACTTTTTAATAATTTTTTAAGCTACGGGGCAAGGGATAGCAAAATAAGAAATTTTCTTCCTCGCGGGGCCTTATTTGTAAATTTCGTGGGGACGTAAAGGCCCACGGCTGAAGCTTTAAATTTTTGGGGGAAAACTATTTAAATTGTTTTCGGGGAAATATAAGAGTATTTAACCAATTTTAAACGAAAATTATTTTACCCTTTAAAAATTTTAAATAACTACACTTTTTTTTTTTAAAAATTCCCCCTTCACTTTGTCGTCGTTAATTTTATATTTTTTTTGGGCGGGGGGTTTGGGGGCAAGTTATTTGGGTAAAATTTTTATAGTTTTTTTCATTATTTGTCTCAAATAATTAGATATTTAACGTGATTTTTTTTTATTCCCTACCCAAAAACAGACAGATTTTTTTTTTAAACAATTAAAAACACAGTTTTTTTTCTTTTTGTGCACGGACTTACTAACAGTGGGGATTTGTCCAAATTTAAATTTCCCTTTGTGAAGTAACAAGGGAGTTTAGTTTAATTTAGGGGAAAAATTGTACTGACATTTACGCCAAGGAAGAGAAAAAATAATTTTTTAAAAATTCATTCTAACCCGGTGGGGGGGTTTCCCAAAACTCTACCCCCTCTTCCTTGTTGATCGAGTTTGGTGAGCTTAAAGCCTTTTATAAAGGGTTACTATCATGTAATGTATTCGCCCTTTTATTTTTAAAATAAACGCTGGTGTTGTCATCGAGGGTTGTCGCTGTGTTTTTCTTTTTTTTAATCTATTTTCCTTGGGTTTATTTTTTTTTGGGGGCCTTTAGAACAAGTTTTCCCCTTTCCCTTTTCCCTTTCTTACCTATATTTTTTAAAAAACAGGGAAGGACAAAGGGGGTTTTGCTTTTAAATTGTCCAATAGTCCTTTCGTGTCCCGGAAACAAATACTTGTAAACGGGGGTTTTGGGTGTGCGATTTCCTAGTTACGCCCAAAAAAACCCGGGGGGGAAGGGTTCGTTTCCCTTTTGTGACATGAAAATATTCACGCCCCCAATGAGTCTCTCTTCGTTTTTCCCCTGAAATCTCTCTTTCTTTTTGTCTACAGTAATTTCAAAATGAAGCAATTCATCCCTCGTTTTTCATGGCCTTTTTTACTGCCCGCTTTTAAATTTCGGTTACGAAAATTAGATTTTTTTTGGGGTACTCCGGGTTTTTCGATGGGACGGGCCCTAAATTTCAGGTCTTTAGTAGGGTTTGCCTTTGGATTAGAAAGTAGGGGGTTAGAGCCCTTGTGGGGGTATTTTTTAAAGTTTCCATGAAAACGAAAATGTGGGAAATTTTCTCATGAACTTTTTAATTTTAAATCTACACCTAAATACAAATTTTTAAAAAAAACGTTGAGTAAATTTTGAGAAAATTTTATTTTTTCTCTCTTCGCCCTTCAGAAACTCCCTCAATTTTTTTTTTTAGTTTTCCCAAAATTCCAAAAACCCTTGGGAAAACCCCTTTTTGAAAACCCTCGTCCCAAGTTTTGGTTGCCGGAAAAATTTTTTTGGGCTTAGTTAAAGGGTTTACGACAACCGGGACAGACGAAAAGTCAAAAACCTCCTTTTTGGTTCGGTCAGTCTAAAAACTTTCAAAAATTCACCCAAAATTTTGGGAGTTCGTTTTTTTTTACGAACAATCTTTCTCTATCTGTAAGTTAGCGGGGAAATTTAAAAATAAAAAAAAAAATTGAAATTTTATTTTTTAAAATTAAAAAATTATTTTGTTTGCTTTAAATCCCGGAGTATAAGGCTTTAGCGTGAAAAAAAAATGAAATATTGATTTAAACACATGCCCACCCCCCCTATCCCCCCAGTAAATTTTTGGGGGAAAGGGTTTTTTCTAGTGATTGATTACATAGGGTTTTAATTTTTTTTCCCAAAACTTGCCTCATCCCCCCTTTCCCCTAAAAGGAAACAGTGGAGAGGGGTTGTTTGGGTTGGAAATTGTTTTCATCCGGGGTAATTTTTTATTCAAAAAGCCTAAATCCCCCCTTCCACCCCAGAAAAAGGGGGGAGAGGGGTTTTTTAAAGTGATTGATTACCCCTTGGTAATTTTTTGATTCAAACAGGGCCTCACCCCCCCCCAATCCCCTCCATTTAAACAAGGGGGGAAAGGGGTTGTTTAGAATTGCTTACTTTGGGTTTAAATATTGAAAAAAAAATCCCTTTCACCCTCCCCCCTTATCCCCTCCGGAACAAGGGAGGAGGGGTTTTTTTAAAGGTGATTGCTTACACCTGGAAAATTTTTGATTAAAAACTTTGCCTCCCCCCCCTATCCCCTTGGTTAAAAAAAGGGGGAAGGGTTGTTTAGAGATTGTTACACCCGGGTAATGTTGATTCAAATTTTGCCTCACCCCCCCCCCCCCCCTCCCATTTAAAAAGGGGGGGAAAGGGTTGTTTAGAGTTTCTTACACCCCCGGGTTTTAAAAATTTGATTAAAAAAGGGCCCCCCCCCCCCCCTAGCCCCTTGAAAACAAGGGGGAAGGGGTTTGGATTGCTTACATCCTGGAAATTTTTGTTTCAAACATGCCTCCCCCCCCTATCCCCCCCATTTAAACAAGGGGGGAAAGGGTTGTTTGGGAAAATTGTTACATCCTGGAAATTTGATTAAAACTTGATCCCCCCCCCTATCCCCTCCAGAAAAAAAACAATGGAGGGGGGTTTTTTTGTGATTCCCTTACATCCTGGTTTAATATTGTTTTCAAACTTCCCTCACCCCCCCTATCCCCCCGTAAACAAGGGGGAGGGGGGTTTTTTTTTGGGGTGATGGATTCCCTTTTCCTGGTAATTTTGTTTTAAAACCCATGCCTCACCCCCCCTTTCCCCCCTTTCAAAGAAAACCAAGGGGGAAAGGGGTTTGGTTTAGTTTTTGCTTACATCTGGTAAAAAATTGTTTAAAAAAATGCCTCACCCCCCTACCTTCTAGTAAAAAAGGGGGGGAAGGGGTTTGTTTAGTTATTGTTAAAATTCTGGTTTTATTGATTCAAAACATGCCACCCCCCCTATCCTCTCTATTTTAAAAAGGGAGGAAGGGTTGTTTTTTTTATTGTTTTACATCTGGTAATAATTATTCAAACATGCCTCCCCCCCCCTTTTTCCCCTCCAGTAAACAAGGGGGGAAAGGGTTTTGTTTGTTATTGCTTACTTCCTGGTAATATTAAATTAAAAAATTTTGGCCTCACCCCCCCCTTTATCCCCTCCGGGAAAAAAGGGGGAAAGGGTTTGTTTAGTTATTCCCTTAAAATTCCTGGTAAATTTTGTTTTAAAAACATCCCTCAACCCCCCTATCCCCCTTAGTAAAAAAGGGGGGGAAGGGTTGTTTAGTTTATTTTTTTCACCCTTTGGAAATTTAATTTTTCCCAAACATGCCCCCCCCCCCCCCTATCCCCTCCAGTAAAAAAGGGGGGGAAAAGGGTTGTTTATTTTTTTGCTTCACCCTGGAAATTATTTTTAAAAAATTTTGCCTAACCCCCCCCCCCAAAACCCCCTCCAGTAAACAAGGGGGGGAAAAGGGTTGTTTATTTATTGTTTACACCCTTGGTAATATTGTTTTAAAAAAAATCCCTCCCCCCCCCTTTTCCTCTCTAGAAAAAACAAGGGAGGAAGGGTTGTTTAGTTTTGTTTACACCCTTTGGTTTAATATTGTTTCCCAAACATGCTCACCCCCCCTATCCCTTATTTAAAACAAGGGGGGAAAGGGGTTTGGGTTTGGGTTTTTGTTCCCATCCGGGTTTAATATTGTTTAAAAAAAAGGGCTCCCCCCCCAAACCCTCTCTATTTAAACAAGGGGGGAAAGGGTTTTTTTTAGTTTTTTTTTTTCTTTTTTTGGGATTTTAATTAAAAAAGGGCCTCCCCCCCCCTATCCTTTTAGTAAAAAAAGGGAGGAAGGGTTTTTTTATTTAAATTGCTTACACCCTGGAAATTTTTGGTTTTCAAACTTTCCCTTCCCCCCCCCTATCCCCCCCAGAAAACTTGGGGGGGGGTTTTTTTGTTATTGCTTACACCCTGGAAAATATTGAAAAAAAAAGCCTACCCCCCCCCCCCTACCCCCTTCCATTTAAACAATGGAGGGGGGGTTGTTTTTTTATTGCTTACATCCGGGTTTAATATTGATTCAACATGCCTCCCCCCCCCTACCCCCTCCAGAAAAAAAGGGAGGGGGTTGTTTAGAAAATTGCTTAAAATCCTGGAAATTTTGATTTAAAACATGCCTCACCCCCCCTATCCCCCCGGAAAACAAGGGGGGAAAAGGTTTTGTTTAGTGATTGTTTCATCGGGTTTAATTTTTGTTTTAAAAATGCCACATCCCCCCTACCCCCCCCCCTTAAAATGGGGGGAAGGTTGTTTTGTTATTGCTTTTTCCTGGTAATTTATTGTTTAAAAAATGCCTCCCCCTCCCCCCTTTCCCCCCGAAAAACAATGGAGGAAGGGTTGTTTAGTTATTGCTTACATCTGGAAAGTTTATTAAAATATTGCCCCACCCCCCTTCTTCCCCCCAGAAAAAGGGGAGGGGGGTTGTTTAGTTATTGCTTACATTTCCTTTTCACGCTCAAATCATCCTGTTCAAAAGGGGAAACGAGATGACTAAAAAAACTAGTCTCTTTTTTGACAATTTCCTTGGGCAATACAAATTTTTAAAAAATGATAAATTTTTCCTTAAAAAACGCATGAAAAATTGGTTTTAAAAAATTTAAACCCTTTTAAAATTTAAAACCCCATTTGGGAAATTTTTTTTTGGGGTGGGGAAAAATGCATAACTTTGGAAAAAAAACTTTTATCTTCAAGAATTTTTATTGTTTTGCAAGCCCCTTTTGGGAAAAAGGGTTTTTTCAAAAATAGAAGCATGTTTAATAAGCTATACCTTTTGAATCCCACACTCTTTTAATCTTAACAGTGATCTTTTTTTCCCGATTAAATTATAAAAGGGAAAAGGGGCGGGCTTCTTTAAAAATTAAAAAAATTAAAAAATTAATAAAAATCGATACATTATTTTAGAAGAGGTGTTAAAAAATATTAAATTAAAGTTTCACGTCCTCGAGAAAAATGATTTTTTCCAAACTTTTGATTTTTCCAAGACCTGCCCGGGTTAGTGGGCCCCATCTGGGTTTTCCTTGCCCATTGTTTTTTTTGGGGGAAAAAGGAAAATTTGGGTTTTGGGTTTGTAAAAACCTTTTCCCCCCCTCCAAAAACCCCATCCCACAAAAATATTTTTTAGATTTGCTTTAAAGGGCCAATTTCCTTTAAAACAAATTCTTTTTAAAAACAGTTGACCCAGTGGGCGGCATCTTATGTAAATGGTGGGAATTGTCCTGGGGATTTTGGGGTTTTTATTGGGAAACCCCTTTCTTATTTTTCTCGAAAAAAAGGGGCCCTTTTGTCTTTTGATTCCCGGAAATTTAAATATTTATGGGGGGTTTTTAAAGTTAGCAACAGATAAAAAGGGTTATCACCCCTTTAATAGTTTAAGCCTAATTGAACGGAAGGTTTTTGCCGGGAAGTATATTTGGGGTAAAAATATTTTTTTATGCAGAAAACAGAATTTTGGTACTGTTTTTTTTTGGGTTTGGGCGCTTGCGTATAAATCCGGCTAATACCGCTACAAACCTGGTTATTTGGGACAAAGCCCCAAATTTTTAAATAATGGCAGCCAAAAAGAATTGGTAAACAGATGGCGTCACGTGGGGGCAGAAGCTAATTGTCCTGCAAGTTATAATTTCGGTTTCGCCAAAATGTCAAAAGGGGTTTTTTAAAACGTTTACAAAATTTTAAATTTAATTTTTTACCTTTCTTTTAAATAAATTTTTTCTTATATAATATATAACAAATATTCCCCGGTGTTTGTTTTTAAACTGGGGTTAAATTTCTAAATTCATTTTAAACTTTAAACCCGAAAAAAGGGTTTGTAGGGAAAACGTGGTGCCCCCTGTTTTATTATTATTATTATTTTTTTTTATTTTTTATTTTGGGTTTAAAACATAAAGCCCCGGGGATTATAAGCACGCGAACCCAAGATTTTAACCTTTAAAACCGATTTTTGAGAGGTGAAAAACCCCCATTTTAAAAAAACAAAGCAACAAAACCCGGGGAACCCAAAAAACCCAAACCCAAAAATGGCAAAAAACCATTTTAAAATTTGATAAAAGTATCGGGTTTCTTTAAAACACTTGATAAGACTGTGCTAGTAAATAACATTTTATTGGCCTTTTAAATTTCCCATCTGGCGGCCATAAGGCGCAATTTTAAAATTAATGCCCGATAAAAATATTTTATCCGCCAGAGAATATCTTTTCCAGGAGTCGTTGACAAGTGAAAAATAATTTATATCCTTATTCCCAAGGGGCTTTTGGACCCATCGGGTTTTTTTTGGGAGTGATATATTTATATAAGTGTGATGTATTGTATTTACTCTGTGTTTTTGACGCTAATGCCGTTATTGTGTTTGGGCGGTCATTTGCCCCTTTGCAATGTAGTGTAAATAATTTTTTAAGTTTAAAAGGGACGAACCCCGGGAAAAGGGGTTTAGCCCCTTTGTGATTGTGCGTTTTGTTGCCAAACTTTTCCCTTTTTGTTCGCATTAGATTTTGTTTTGGGTTAACGTTTAGGACAAAAAAAACATTGAAAATTTTTAAAAACTAGGAAAATTTCTAGAAACCCCTTTAATTTTTTAAATTTTGCAGGGAAAAAGAGGGATGAAATATTTTTTTCGATTCCCTTACTTCGTTTTATACCCAGACAATACAAATTCCACCCCCCCATTTTATTTAAAAAGAGAATCACAAAAAAAGAATAAAGCCCGGTGCGGAAAATATTTTTTTCTTCGACAAATTTTCCTCTCCCCCTTTTTTGTTGTTTTTAAATTTATCTATAAATTTATCTGGTTCCCCCCCCCAACCCCCCCAAACCCCCCTTTTATTTTTTGTTTTTGAATTTTTTGGCTCCTCGAAAAATAAGGCTTCTAAAAAAAGAAAAACCCGAAATTTTTCAGCTCGACATTAACTCAAGATGATTTCTTTCATTTTTGTGTTTGGGGGGGCTATCGTGGCTGGCTTAATCCCCCAAACCTTAGCCCAAAGCTGGTTCCCTTTTTTTAAAACCCGCCCTTTACTTATCACCCTTTTGGCTTTAAACTTTATTTTGTCTAAGGTAAAGGTTTTTTAGAAACGTTTCCTTTCTTAAATTTTTAATGTTTACAGATCTTTCTTTTAGGAAAATAAAATTTAAAATTTGGGATGTTGGGATTGCTATAAAATACGGCTGCTTTTGAAAGTATTTTCGAGAATTTCGAAAAAGTGCTAATTTTTTAATTATGAACCCAATCTTTTTTAAATTTTAATAAAATTTTTCATAAACCCCTAGGAAAGAAATTCAACAATATTTTTTAAAAGGCGAGTCCCCAAAAAAAATTTTTTTTTTGAACCAATAACCCGGGAAGAAAAAGCCGATTTATTTAAAGAATTTTAAATTTTGGGGAAAAAAATTTTGATTTCATACAAAAAATTTTTTTTGTTTTGATTATTGTAATTTTGTACGAAAAAGATTATTTTTATATAGGACAAAAATATCAACAGTGACGTGCATTTACATGGGTAAGTATGGATACTTGGGAAAAAAATCTGTTAAAATTATTCTAGTTTTGATATGCTTGTTCGTAAGGAAAAAAGGCATGGGCGGGGGTTTTGAGCTTTTGGGTGCCCGGGGCGATAAATTAAATGTAGGTTTCTAACATTTTAAAAAAAATTATTTTTCATTTAATGTTAAATAAAATTTTCTTTTTCTTTACAAAAAATTTTTAAAAATGGGGGGTTTAAAAATCAAAATTTAAAAAATTTTTATTTTGCTAAGGAAAATTAAAGTCATCAATTTACAAATTTTATTCCCTTTTTTTTTTAAAGTGTTTGGGCCCTTTGTTGGTTTTGTTTAAAGGGTATAAAAAAATGTCAAAACTCTGAGGAATAAAATTTAATTTAAAATTATATTCCCAAAAAAAGGTGGAAGTTGGGTTTAGGGAAAAAAATTAACAAACCCGTATTGTTAAACCCAAATTTATGGCTTCTTTTGACCCGGTTTCATATTTAATTTTAAACTGGCAGTTTTAAAAAAATTTTTTTTTGGTTCCCAAAAAGTTAAAAAATGCGTCTTATGACTGCCAGTTTGCGTTTTTTACGCCAGATAAAAGGGATTTATCAATCACATTTTTAACGGGAGGTTTTTTAAATAAACCCGATAGTTTTTCTGAAAGTTTTTAAAAGGGTGTTTTTTCATAGTGGCGCGTTGTTTTTCTTTAGGTTTGCCTATCCAAAAAAATTTTTTTTTTTGGTTAAAATCTTTGTTTACGCGTTTTGTAGGCACAACTCAAAATTAAATATTTTAAATTTTTAAGTTAGATTTATTTTAAATTTACAGTTTTTTTATAAGTGATAAAAAAATTTTAAAATTTTTTTTTAAAAGAACCAAAAATTTTCAAAATTTAAAATACAAATTAATTTAAAGGAATTTTTGTAAATTTTTGTTTCCCCCAACTTTGCCCACATTTTGGTAAGGGCACCGAAATTAGTACTTGCAAAAAACCCGTTTCTGCGCCCCCGTGACTCCATCTGTTACTCAAAATTGTTTGGCTGCCTTTTTTTAAATGGGTTTATGTTTGGGAGCCCCTTTCCAGGTTAATAAGGTTTGCAGCAGGGCTTTTTAAGCATGCAAAACCCCGTAAAAACATACCAACCTTGCGTTTTTTCTGCATAAAAATATATTTTAATTTTTTAAAGATAGCTATCCGGCTGATAGATTCAGTTAAAAATAAAGCCCTTTTAAAAAATTAAAGGGATGATTGCCTTTTTCCCGGTAAACTAATTTAAAACCCCCCGATGAATTTTTTTTTCGGGTTTGTCATAAGACCGGCCCCTTTGTTTGGTTTAAAAATTTCACAAAGGGTGCACCCCTATTTTCAAATTGGAGTTTTTTGTTTAAGTTTTTAAAATTTAAAAATTTGAAATTTTTTCTTTGCCGCACTAATTTTTTTTTAAAACAAAAATAAAACTTTATATATTAAAACTATATTAAAGATTTTAATATTTACAACAATCTAAAGGGGTAGGGGTTTAGAAAAGGAAAAAATTTTAGAGGGTAATCTCCCCATTTTTTGTTTGGAAAGAGAATGGGAAAAGATCTGGAAAAAAACTACCTTCAATTTGAACCCAACCCGGATTGAAACCCCATTCCTTGTCAAAAGGCGAGAGTGGGGGCCTTAGACCTTTTGGGGTTGTTTGGGTATTGGGTTTTTTTCGTTGTCATCAAACCCGGCATGAGCCCCCCGGGTTTTTGGGGGGTTTATTTTTCGTGGCCCGTGAGTCACCCAAATTATGGCAATAGCTTGTTCATTTAAAAAACTGCAAAAAATTTTTTTTAATACATTGTAATTGCACTTTCCGAACGTTGTAACCACCCTAAAAACCCCCCTTCCCCCCCAAATTTTATTTTTGGATTCCGGCCCCACCCGTCCTTTAAAATATATTTTTCCCAAAACATTTAGTGGTTAAATTGGGAAATTTAAAACGTAAACTCTCGTATAATCTGGGTTTTTTTTGGAGGTTAGCAACGATTTCGACAGGTTTTTTTTTTTAAATTTTTCCCCTCTTTCTACCACGCAAAGGGGGGTACATTTCCACTCAATTTAAATTTTTCTTGATATTCCCCCAATTTTGGGGGAGATCTTAAAGGGCCCCTTAAATATTAGCAGTGCAGTAAAAAAATTCGCTTCTCACTTTTTCCATATTTTTTTGTGTAAGAAAAAGTTTTCCGTGTTGTAAATTTGGGGGTTGGTTTTTGTCACAAAGGCCTTTCCCAAAATTTTCCCTTTTTCATTATTTGGAAAAAGGTGCTTTTTGGATTGAAAAAAGGGTACCGTAAGGATCTGCCTTTTCAGACAGGGTTTGCTACATTATTTCGGTTTCCCAAAAGGCGATGTTATTCGAAAAAGAACATTTTTGGGGTAAGGGGTCGTTTAACGTAGCTTTTATGTTTAAATTTTAAATTTGTTACTCGTGCCCTTTTTTAAACCCAAATTCAAAAAGAAATGTTAAATTTTTGCTCAAAATTTTAAATATTTTTAAAAAACGGGCAAAAGGGTAGGCTGCCAATTTCTATCATTACTAAGTTTTTTTTGAAAAATTTTTGAAATCGAAATTTTTTTCTTTTATTTTTAAAATTAATTTTTTTTTTAACCCCTTTTTTCGTAATGGAAATTTCCCAAAAAATCTCAAAAAAAATTTAAATTAATATAAGAGGGGACACCACTTTTTCTAAGTAAATACCCAAGTCCAAAAAAATACTCTAAACTTACATTAATATAATATTATTTTAAGGGCCCCAGGCGAGTGTTTTGAAAAAAAGTTTCTCCAAAACCTCTTGCCGTTTTTCCTTTCCAATTATAAAAATTTTAAATTGAAGTTCTGTTTTTTTAAAAATTGTGTTTAAATTTCCAAAATCGGGATATTTTAAAAAATAAAAACGTGTGCATTTATTTTAAACCCAAAATTTTTTAAAAGTATATATATACAAGTGTATTAAAAAAAAAATTGCATTTAAACTTTGGGAAAGGGTTTTTTTGGGTTTAAAATTTAATAAATTAAAATTAAACATACCTTAGGGTCTATCTTGAATATTAAGGGGTTGGGATAAACCCCCCAAAATTTAAAATTTAAAAAACGGCTATTTTTGGGGAAATATTTGAAAAAATGATTAAGATATTTGCACGAAGCTTTTTATACTTCTTATTTTAAACCTTTATCGTTAATAAACTAAATGTGGGTTTTTTCCGTTACCCCCCATCATGTTAAAAAAGCGGGGGGGTTTTAACCCTTTTATCTGCAATTTAAAAAAAAGACAGAGTAAGTATTACTAACTTTGGGCTTAAGGGTTACAAATTATTAAATTAAAAAAAATTTAAAAAAAAAATTTGGGCTTGGAGGAAAATTCTATCTTTCCCGTTTCGAGTTTAAACATGCATGTTTGGGTTTCAAAAGGGGCAAGTGGGTTTTTAAACCCGCCAGGTTGGCAAACCGTTTAGTGTTGGTAGCCCAAAACGCTCTCCCTTTCCTTAATTCCCCGGTTTTTGACTTCTTTCTGTGGGGGTTTTTTTTCAAAACTTTGGTGTACGAGCAGCCATTTAATCCGGGAAGCCTGTTATCCAGGAAAAGGGTTTCCCAATGTGAATGGTTCAAGAAAACCCACGTGTTTTTGAAAAATAACGCCAGGGCCTTGTACGCCCCTAATTATTGCCCAAAGACGTTAGGGGCCCCTATTTTTTAACAATTGCTATTTAATCTGCTTTTGAAATTTAGGAATTTAAAAAAAAACAAAAAACTAAGGTTAGTATTTTTAATTTTTCTTTCAATACTCAGTGAGTGTAATGGGTTAAAATCCCCCCCAAGTTTTGAAACTGTATTATGCATTTAAATTCTTAAAGTGATTTTAAAAAGGGAAAAACCCTTTTGGAAGGGTTATGAAGAAAGGAAAAAATATCTGAGTTTTTTCCCCTCATTGCAAACAAACCAGTCTTGTTTACCAAATGTACGTGTACATAGTCACACCCTGCCCGGGAAAATTTGGGTTTTTTCGATTTCAGTTTTCCCAAGTAAAAACTGTGTTTGGTTGCCCAACTGGCAGGCATTTACGTTTTTCTCTGAGCTTAAAAATTGTTTTGATTATTTTCGAAAAAGGGAAAAAAAATAGAAGTTTTTTCCAAGGGGCCCTTTTTTTTTTTAAATTTTTTTTTTTGTTAGTTTAAACTTTTAAATCAAAAATTATTTAAAAATTACCCCCGACCCTATTATTGCAGAAAAAAGAGTTCAAACCCCCCTTTTTTACTTTATGGGGGTGGGTAACGGTAACAGCACATTTGTTTATAACGAAACAAGGTTTCAATTTAAATTGTATCAAAAGATTGTTTTTAATACCTTAATCATTTTCTTTAAAATTTCAAAAAATTGCCGTTTTTTGCTCTATGTTTAGGGGTGTTTACCCCCCTTTTAAAATTCAAGATTTGACCCTAGGTTTTTTATGTGAAATTTTTTTATTTTCACTCAAGGAAAAGCCTTTCCCAAAATTTTGATTTCAAAGTTTTAGATACCGTTTTTATTTATATTTAACTCTTTTTCCTAAACCCTTTTTCTAAGGAGCTCTAAAAATTTTATAAATATCTTTACAAAGTACACACATATAGAGTGATTTTGAAAATTTCGTTTTTAACACACATGTTAATCAAAAGGGCCCGGTACACATTTAAATAAATAGCTATTTTCAATTGCTTCAAAAGTATTTTTGGCAGTGCCTTTGAAAAAGGGTTGTGAAGAAAAATCTTTTCTTTCGCAATCCCCCAAAAAAGCGGGAACCTCCTTTCCCGTAGGGTTGTCAAAATATCCCCCCGGGTTTTTAGCCTGGGGATGCTTTAAATTGCCCTAAAAACTTGTCTGCTGTACCGTCAAACCCCCAATGTCATTGGTTTCCCTGTTTTTCCGTGTGACCCACCGCTTTTTTTAACCCCTCTTTAAAAACCAAACTGGCCTTTTTTTTCAATTTCCCCCCTCTGCTCGTTTTTTGTGTCCCCCTTTAATCTAAGGGTGCTACACATGGCAAAAATTTTTGGGAATGGTCCCCCCCCGTGATTTGAAAACTCGGGTCTGCCAATCACCCGGGAAATTAGGGGAAAAGTTGTTAAAAAACGCCCTTTGCCAAAGTGAACAACCCGGGAAGGGGTTTCTTTGGGAAAAATTTTTTTTTTAAAGGGGAAATCGAAAGGGAATTTAGCTTTTGAATTTAATTTTTGACGTCATTTAAAAAAAAAATTCAAATTTTGGTTTTTTTTCTCCTTAAGGGTTAAATTTTAATTTTTCTATTCTATAAAAAGAATAAATTTTTTTTAAACCCAAATTTCAAACAAAAATAATTTAAAAAAACGCCGGCACTCAATCTCCTGGTGTCTTTTTTATATCGTTTTAAAGGGCCCCTTACAAGTAGCCGGGTTTCAGCGCTGCAAAAAGACGCCAGAAAAGGAAAGGCCCTTTAAAACCCGCCCAAGTGTAAGCGGCCCCTTTAAAAAGGAAAACTCCGATTCTCCAGTGGTACTTTTATATTTATTTATAATTTTATATATTTTTAATTTATATATATATATATAATTTAAAACGGGGGGAACCCGATAAAAGTTTGTAAACACGCTTTTGATTTAGCTAAGTGTCACCCTGAGAACTAACCCGGACATTAACTAAGGTGTGGACCCGTAAAAAATTTTTGGGTTTTTTTTCTTTAAACATAACACTTTTTCCGTCCCCGGCCTATATTTGTAAACTAATTTCCCGTGGCTTGATAACCGTTTGGGTTTTTTGGGGAACACTTACATTAAGATGAGAAATGTAGAATTTGAGGGAAAGGAAACCCCACTGGAAAATTTTTAACCCCCATTTTTTCGTCAAATGGGCATCCCAAGGCCAACAGAAATGATGCGTCTTTTATTTTTGTTTTTAAAATAAACCCGGTTTTTTTTAACAACTCGTTAAAATATTAATTTTCGGGCTTTTTTGTAAACCCAAATGGCGCCCCCTGCGCCCCCTCTAATAAAAAAAGTGTACGTATTTTTTGGAAAAAATTAAAATATTCTACCCTTTATATTGTTTTTTGGGATCGAGCTTGTGCGAGTCTGGGGGTTTAGGCCCGTTTTAAAAATGAACTGAAAACTCCCTTTAATTTTATCATCGAGTTTTCAAAGGCGGGGGAAAAAATTTGATTATTAAAATTTCCCGGGGAAAAAAATTTAAATTTCTCGAAATTAAAAATTTTTTGATAAAAATGGGGTAACTAAAACATTTTAGAATTTAAAGTTAAAAAATATACCAATGAAAAGGTAGGACACAAAACTAAAAACAAACAAAAAACCCGGGGGTTTTTGAAAAAGGAAAAACAAAAATTTTTTGAGGGGAAAAAATTTAATATTTTGTTATTAAATATATTTAAAAAATGGGGGTTTATACATTTCAACACCCCATAAATTTTTTAATTTTTTATATATATTATAAAAATTTTATATATATTTTTAATATTTTTTTATATATTTAAAAATTTTATATATATAAAAAATGTGCTAAAAAAATTATACCCGCCCTTTAAAAAATTCTTTTTTAAAAAAATGTAAAGATAAAACAAAGGGTTATTAGTATTATTTGCTTGTTTGTTTGGATGTTTTTAAATCTATCTCTAATTTTTATTTTTTTAAAAAAATGAAAAAGGGTTAAAAGAAAATATTCTGGTTTAAATGCGGGTTTTGGGGTTTTCCCCCCTTAGGCCCAAAAAATTTGGACGTTTGTCGCTGAACTAACTAACTCGCCCAAATAAACGAATAGAAAGCGTGTTCACTGTTTTTTTGTAGTGTTTTTCCTTTCCCTTTTATTTTTTTTTACTAAATAAAAATTGAATCAGCCCCTATTTTTTTTTTCAAAAAAATTTTTTGAGTTTTTGGTTAAAAAAAAAATTTAAAGTTTTTTGGGGGGAAAAAAGGTAGGGAAAAAACCCTTTTGGGTTTTCAAAAACTTTTATACTTTATTTGAGTTGGGGTATAGAAACCCCCAAAAAAAGAAAAGGGGAAAATAAACTCTCAGTGTGAAAAAAATAGAAAAATTTGGGGCTAAAAAATTTTTTTCTATTAAAAATTTTAGGGTTTGTTTGTAAGAAATTGGGCGATCGTATGAAAAAAAAGGAGCCCCAAAAAAACAACCGGGTTTTTAACTCCTGCCCCTTTTTGGGGGCAAAATGGAAAAAAGTTTTGTCTCTTTTCCCAAATGCAAATTTCTTTCTCCCAAAAAACTTCCTCCCCAAACTATCTTCAGCCAAAAAGTTTTTTTTTTGTTCCTTTTTAAAAGCACTTTTACCCTTTTTCAGAAACTTTTCGGTATTTTTTTTTTTGCCAATCCCGAGCTTTTGGGGGGGTTTTTTTTCCCCCCTTTTGTTTAATTTTCCTGCGGGGGAATTTTGGGAAAAAACACCCCAAAAAAAGCTACTTTTGGAAACCGGGTTTTGTCCCCTTTTAACTTATTCCACGTAGTGGAGGGAGAGGCGTTTAGAGAGTGAGATGGTGAGGATGTGGTGGTTCAGACCCGTCTATCTTGTCCCTCCTAAGAGGTTTAGAGGTGGTTTTTTTAGATTGTCTGGGCTATCCCGTGAGGATGTGGTGGTCTCGAGACCAAACTATTTTGGGCCATCCCAAGGGGCGGTTTTTTGAGAAATGGTGGTGAGATTGTCTGGGCTACTGTGAGAAAATGTGGGTGGTCTGAGACCAAATTTCTTTTTACCTTTTCCCAAAAAGCGTTAGGGGAGTGAGATGGTTTAGATTGTTTGGAAATATGTTGGGGGAGTGTGGTGGTCTCGAGACCAGGGCTATCTTGTCCCCCCTAAGAGCGTTAGAGAGTGAGATGGTGATGATTGTTGACAAGGGGTGAGAGATGTGGTGGGGCCCCGAGCCGTCTTCTTGTTCCCCCCTAGGGCGTTAGAGAGTGGATGGGGAGATTGTCTGGGCTATGTGGGGAGAGGGTGTTTGGGGTCTCGGACCAGTCTATCTTGTTTCCCCCCTAAGAGCGTTAAAAGATGAGTTGGGAATTGTTTACCCTTTTTGTGAGAGATGTGGTGGTTTCGGCCAGTCTTCTTGTCCCTCCTAAGAGGGGTTAGGGGGGAGATGGGAGATTTTTTGGACTATGTGTTTAGAGATGTGGTGGATTCGGGCCACTTATCTTGTCCACCCTAAGAAACACCTCAAAAAATTGGCGGGGAAGGCCCGGGGTTTGCAAACCCGTCTTAGATGAAGTGTGGTACTAGTTTTCCTTTTATTCCCTTAGATTGTTCCCTATTTGGGCCCGGGTAAATATTTATTGAGTTTTATTTGGCAGGGCTGTTAGTCCCCCATAGATCGGGTTTTCTGTGTACTGTACCAAAATTTTTACACTTTTTAAAAAACACCCAAGAGTGTGATAACCATAATTTGCCGCAAATTTTGAATAAGAACACAAAATTTTCGCGAGGCCGGTTTTTACTTTATGAAAAATGTGAGATATTCCCCTTTTTTTCAAGTTCCCAAGTTTTTTATTTTTTTCGTTTTAAGTTGACGAAATAAAAAAGGTTTGAAGTATAAATTTCCCAAAATTTCAAAATAAAAATTTTACAAAAAGGGTTTATTCTTGTTTTTTTTAAAAAGAATTTTTCCATTTACACCTTTTATGCAATATTTTCGTTTGCTTTTTTTAATTTTGCGGTACTTTGGGGGGGGCCCTTATGATTTTAAAACAGTTTATTAATTTAAAATTTGATTGTTAGTTTGTGAAAGAGTAAAAATTCTCCCCCGAGTCCCTCAAAATTAAAAATAGATTAAATTTCTATTTTTTATTTATAGGAGGGCGCTTGGATCATAAAGTTTTAAATTTTCATTTTGTAGTTTTTTTTAAAAAAAAAAAATAAAAAAAAAAAAAAAAAATTTTTTGCAAAGAAAAAATATTTAATTTAAAATGTAGAATATTAAAGAGAATATTTTACTTGACGGGTTGGAAGAATGAAAATTTTCGGTGGTTTTTTTTGATAATTTTGGGAAAAAATGGGTAAAAAAACTGTAATAAAAATAATTTTAAATTTTTTATTTAGTCATTTTATGATTTTTTTTAATGCTTTAAGACCATTTTTTATGTCATTTATTAAAATTTTTGAGAATTTTTAAAAAAAAAAAATTTTTTTTCGTGTTTTAAGACCCCACATTTAGGGTTTATTTATCATAATACAGAGTAGGTGTTTTGGGAAATTTTTAAAAAATTTAAAAACCAAACGGTTGAAAAGTAAAAAATGGTTAGGTCCTTTTTCCTTTCCCACTCCCAGTTTCTTTTGGGGACGTAGTTTGCCTCGGTGTGGCCAAAAGGTGATTTGCCACCCGGGGTTGTTTATTCTCTTTTGCGACGGGCTTCTCCCCTCTGTTTCAACGTTTTTACAAGTGTTTATCATAATTAAGTGAAACATATCTGAGAAAACTTTTAAAGTACACTGTTTGTCGGTTTAAAGGGGGAAAATTTGGAAAAGGGTTTTTGGGACCGTTGGGCTTAATTCCCGTAGGGCATGACTATGTACTAATTACACTAAGCGTTTGGGGGTTTTGAAGGTTATATTTAAAAAGGAAAGTACCCCGATTTTTTGTGGAGGGGAGTGGAAACCTTTTTTGGAAAACCACCCCCCCTAACCGTTATGAGATCAACCCCCACCTCCCCATCATCGGCAGTCTAGTCCACTGCGAGATTTTTTTCCTTAGAAAAAAAGGGACCCTGGGAGGTGGGGGTTTGGACTTTTTTTGGTGTATTGGGGGTATTCTTTTTCTTAAAAAGTTTACTGCAAATACGAGTACATTTCTCCCAAATTTTTAAAAATTTTTCCGGGTTTGGGGAAAATGGGAAGTGTAGTAAGGAAAAAATGAAACCTTTAGGTGATTATAAACTTTGATTGGAACGCGTGTTACTTGAGGGGTGAGCCGTGCAAGATGTGTGTGAACTTGACCACTGGGCCCGTAAATGTCATATCACCTAGGGCTAATGCTTGTACCCCCTGGGGGAGTCATTTCTCAATCACACTAGACTAATGATTTTTACCCCCTGGGGGGAGTCAATGCTCATATCACACTTTGGGGCTAATGAAATTTTTTACCACTGGGAGTCAAAAATATATCACACTAGGGTAAAAGGGCCCTTTTACCACTGGGCGTCATGTCTTTTCACCTTTGATAATGACTTGTACCCCTGGGCAGTCACTTTCTCCCTTTTCACACTAGGGCTAAAAGACTTGTTTTAACGCTGCCCATGACTGTTTTTTCATGTTTGGAAATCAATCAAAATAATTAATTTTCGATTCTTTAAAAAAGAAGAAGTAAAGGCACCTTAGCCTTTACTTTGTCAGAGTCACCCTTTTAAAATTTAAAATTATAATAAAAACCCAATAAAATATTAAAAAAGTGACATTTCCCAAAAAACAAAACCTCAGGCCCTAATTTTATCCCCTAACTGAATTTTAGAAAAGTTTTCATATTAATGCATTTATAGCAAAAAAAATTTAAATTTTGTTAATTTTATATTTCCTATAGTGATTTAATAAATTTTTACGAACAAAATCAGAAACAAAAAGGAAAAAACTTTAAAATTGGTTTAAAAGGTTTTAACCTTTAATTTTGCCCCATGTTTTTAAGATTCGGATTCGAGATTGTAGGTTTAAAAATTTGGATTTGTAAATGAGATTTTAGATTCGGTTTTTTAAAAATATGTAATTAACTTATCCCATTTCTAGAAAAATGCAAAAAAATTCAAATGTTATCTTTGGGTTTTTTTATCTTACATTTATTTTTTATTTGTTTTTTTTATGCCTATTGGACTTTTTCCCTGAGTGTTTGCTTTTAGCTACCACATCGAAAAATTCGAGATTGCACCTAAAACGTCCGAGAGCCGCCCTCTTTTTTATAACGTGGGGGGTCAAAAAAGGGGTTCTGCAGAAACCATTTGCCCCTAAAGTTTACTTCCCCCCCTACCCTAAATGTTTTGAATGGTAGACAAAGTAGTTCCAAATCAAAAGAATTTAAATTTTAAATGCAGGGGCCCCATTCTGCGACCGACCCAAATACCCAAAGATTAAAAATCGGTTGATTGTGATATATTTGAAAAAAAGCTTAATTCTCGTCATTTTAAAAAGGGAAAACAATTTAAATTTTAATTCCCAAAAAAAATTGCACAAAAAACATTTTACACCTTATATAAAACCCTTAAAAATTATAAATTTCTTGTGTTGGTTTTTTTTTACTGCCGTATCTTTTCAACCCGTCAGAAAATGTCGAATTTTTAAATACCCTTTTCGGGGAGGGGGGTGAGGAAAAGGTTTAAATATTTAGTTTAAACATATCCGCATTCGCCCCTGGGTGAGGGGTAAAGGGAAAACCCTTTCAAAAATCCACCTTCAAAGCACTCAACTGGATTTAAACCCTTTCCCCCCATCAATGAAAAAAATAGGCAAAAAAATTTTCCTGAAATTAGACTGCGTGGCCACCCATGTGGATATGTTTTTAAATTTCGTGACATTTGGGTTTAAAGTGGGCCAATTTTTGAAAAGACGGGAAAATAAAAAACCCCTAGAAAACCTTTGACGAGTGTCACTTCTTTCCTTTGGGTTTGTGTCCTCTTGGTTCAATGTTCCAAATTGTTATGAATAGACGAAACTTTAAAAACCCCCTAGAAAAATCCTATTGAAAGAGTGTCCCCTTCTCCCCGGGTTTGTGTTCTCTTGGTTTTAATGTGTCCAAAATTTTTATGAATTGATGAAAATAAAACCACCCAGAAAATCCTATTGGAGTGTCACTTTTTCCTGGCTTTGTGTTCTCTTGGTTCAAGGGTGTTCCCAAATTGTTTTGAAAAGACGAAAAAATAAAACCCCCCTAAACTTTCCCATTGACCCAGTGTCACTTTTTCCTTTGGGTTTGTGTTCTCTTTTGGGTTTAATGTGTCCCAATTGTTTTTTTAATAGAAAGAAATAAAACCACCTGAAAATCCCTTTTTGGGGGTGTCAAATTCTCCTGGCCCATGTGTCCCTTGGGTTTAATTTTGGGCCAAATTGTTTGATAGACGAAAAATAAAAACCCCCTAGAACATCCTATTGGGCGAGTGTCAAATTTCTCTGGGTTTTTGGGTTTTTTTGGGTTTAAGTGTCCAACTTGTTATGAATAGATGAACTAAAAAACCCCCTTGAAATCCTATTGACGAGTGGGCCTTCTCCCGGCTTTGGGTTCTCTTGGGTTTAATGTGTCCAACTTTTTTATGAAAAAGAAAGAAATAAAACCCCCTGGGGCATCCTAAATTTACGAGTGTCACTTTTTCCCGGCTTTGTGGGTTCCCCTTTTGGGTTCCCAAATTTTTCCAACTTGTTAGAAAAGACCCCAAAAATAAAAAACCCCCTAGAACATCCTAAATTTTCGAGTGTCACTTTCTCCGGCTTTGTGTTTTTCTTGGTTCCCAAAAACCTAGAACCAGGAGCCGTTTTGTTTTTGTGTTGGGACAAAATATTATGTCACGGGCCTAATATTGATTTCTACAAGTTTCACACTCTAATATGAACAACGGCTAATATGTATTTAAAAAGTAATCAAAATTAAACACACATTTAATAAGTTTGAGGTATTTATTTTAGAATGTTGAGTGTTCCCAAAGTGAAGTAACGCTACTGTGGATTCAAATTGCACTCCTATTTTTCTTTTTAAGGTAGTGTCATTTTAAGAAACAGAAACATCTTTGAAACTTTACACAAAAAAGCTAACGAACGAACAAACAGGAAAAACAAACAATCTTTTTTGGGGAATATAGGGGTGTTTGTGCCTTTTTTCCTATTTCCTTTTTGTCCCCCCCCCCCTCCCTTTTATTTACCCATCTATCCTTTGCTCAGTTTCCGTCATCTTGGTTTTTTGTTTGATCTCCCGGGGTTTCCCCCCCGAACCCACACAAATTTCCTCTTTTAAAAAAAATATGTTGCAAGTGCTTCTTTTTAAAAAAAACGGTACAAAAGACTGACGTGGGAAACAATTTTCACTGATCTTTTCTTTTATGAGCTTTTTAATTAAATATTCGAATTTTAAAATCCCATTTTTCAAGTACCGATGTCAATTTGGGTTTTCAAACAAATTTTTGGGTTTTTGAGTTTTTTAAACCTTGGGCAATGGGTCTAAGCTTTTGGGCTTTTTCATTGTTAAAAAAGGGCACAGAAAAAATACGAAATCTCCGTCCAGTTTGTTTATTTTCATCGGTAAATTTTGGGTAGATATTATAAAACCAATGGAAAAAAAACTTAAAAATAAAGTTAAATTTTATCAAACTTTACCGCAAACTTGTGTTTTTTATATTTTTAAATGCCCCTTTTTTTATGAAAAATTTGTTTGGGGGCATACTTATGGAAATTTTTAGAGTCAAGGAATATATAACATTCTGATTTTGAATTTGGGTTTTTTAAATTTTAATGTTTGTTTTTAAAGCTATATATTGCCAAAATTCCCCATGTAAAAACAGGGGGCCCGGGCCCGACATCATCAGATTTTTTTAAACAAACCCTTTTCGAAAATGGTTTTGCTTTTATATTTATATTATGTCTTAAATTTAAAAATTTCTTATATGCATACAAATTTTTGTATTTAAAATATAAAATATATATTTATAATATTAAATTTTAAAAATGTTATCACTTTGGGCCTGTGTTTTCCTTTTATAAAAAATTTAAATCAGAATTTGTTGGGAAAATAAATGTTAGATTTGTTTAAAAAATGGATTTAACCCCTCTCTAGATTTTTAAAGAATTTCACTAGAATCACTAAAAAACCCCAAAAGTTTAATTTTTTTTGCTTCTAAAATCAAGGAAAAAAGGAAATTTTTTAATTTTTAAACTAATTAATCTCCCGATTTTGATGAATCTTTAAGTTTTGTGTGTTTAATTGAAAAAACTTTTAAAAGATACCAAAAAAATGGTGTGTTTGATTTCTCTTTGCTTCAAAAAATGTGCTTACCCCATATACTAGTGATATGTCGTTTTCTCCCTGGTCAAGTAATTTGTCCAGGGGGCCCTTACTTTGTAGCCCCCGTGGCAAAGAAAACCAAAAAACAAAGTCTAAGAAAAATTATTCTAAATTAGGTTTGTCTTTCTACTCAGTGCTTTTAAAGGGGTGTTGCTTTAAAAGAAGCTACAAAAATTTGGTTAAAAAAATGGTTTGACACAATCGCCACCCTTTTGCTTCGAAAAAAAGTTTTAATTTTAAAAAAATTTTTAAAAAAAGTTTTCCCCGTAAAATGATTTGCCTATTTTGATTAATCACATTAAAAACCCTTTTGGGGTCCAAATTTAAAATTTTTAAAAATCAATTGTTTAAATATATTTAACAAAATTGAAAAAATCCCGAATAAGCTATTTGTTAATAAAACCCCCAAAAAATTTTTTTTTTTTTGTTAAAAAAAAAAAAAATTATTTTTTTATGAAAAAAAATTTCTTATTCCAAACCCTTTTCCCTTCCCCCTCTGACAAAAAAAATCTTGTGAATGTGGGGGAAAGCCCGGCGCCCCCGTGGGTTTGGACCCCACCATCCTTAAAATGTAGGTCCTTCATTTTTTTTCACCCAAACACCCTCCCTTTCACTTTAGCGTAAATGCGTTTTAACCCGGAAAGGGTAGTAAGACGCGGGGAATACTACTTTATTTCTTTTACTATACTACTAATTCTACTTATACTACTACTTAAATGCCCAAATTTAAAAATAATAATAATAATAATAATAAAATAATTAAAATTCTCCTATTTCCATTTTTTAGTCAATTCCCAAATTCCAAAAATTTTTTAAAGTAAGCTGTCGTTAAATTTAAAAATTTTTTTGGAAAAAAAAAAGAAAAAACTTATAATGCATATTTAAAATTTTAAAAATCTCCTGGGTAAAAACTTTTAAAACCAAAATTTTTAAAACTTTTTTTTTATATCCCAAAAAATAAAAATAAAAATAAAAAATATCTACTTGGGAACCCCAAAATTTTCCTTTTCCAAAACAAATATGCTATTTATTTTTCGGTTTCATGGGTTTAAACCCTATACAGATAAACAATTTAAGCAAAATTGTAAGTTCCGTTTTTAAAATTTAAATCGAATTTTTAAAAAAACACTTCCCGGGGTAAAAAAACCCTTTTTATCAAAATTTTTTCCAAAACCAAAAAATAGTGGGGTTTTTTTATTTATTTTAAAACACTTATAAAAAAAACCCCTTTGGAACCCCAAAAAATTTAAAACCTTTTTAAAATTTTCAGGTTTTTTTTAAAAAAAAATCATAAATTTAAAAAAACCCTTAATTTTAAGGAGTAGGGTAAACAAAATTTAAATATTTAAGGGTTTTATCCCCATAAAATCTTAATATTAAGATTGAATTTAAAATTTTCCCTCAAACCATTTTGGATCCTGGCCAGGTAAAAGACAGACGAGGACGGGGCAGACGGACAGACGGGGCAGATGGGACCCGACGGGGCAGATGGACAGAGGAAAGTTGGACAGAAGGCAGGGCGGGGCTGGGGACATACAGAATTGGTTAAATCGACTTTCGAAATTTTCATGGGGCCCCCTGAAAACCCTTTTAAAATGTTTGTTGAATTTTTTTTGGGCCCGTACCTTGGAAATTTTTTGTACAAAAATGTTTTATCCCTACATTTTTTAAAAAAATGTAAAAGTTTTCCTTTTTTTTGGTAAAACTTTAAAAAATTTTTTAAATTTTAAAAGCAAAACGATAAACCCTAAAATGCGCAACCCCTTAAAGAAACGTCGGGGAATTTGCTTGGGTTTGTTTTGTGTAGGGGTTTTTCTCGTGTCACGAGTTTTGAGTAAAAAAAATCCATTTTTAAAAAAATGGAGTGATTAAAGGGCCTTCGGGGCTTTGTTTTCATTTTTGGGTTTCCCGGGTTTACATAGAACTTTGAAATTTTTAATAATCACGATATAAATTTAATCCCCGATCAACCCGCCCTTTCCCCTTTTATTGAGAAAAGTATTTGTAGGTAATAGTTTAAATTAAAATTTTTTAAAATTTTTTTATTATCCAATTGGGATGTTTCTTTCTTTTCCCCCGTCGTCTTTTCCCATATTTCCAAAAGGCTATTAAATGACCCCGTTTCAAGCCTTTAGGGTTTTGTTTGCAAACTAAACAATTACCCTTTTGGGCTCCCTGCCTATAAAAAAAAATTTTCCCCCTTCCTTTTATTATATATATTTTATATAAGTTCCCCTATTTTCTTTACTTTGTTTTTTCTTTTAAATTTTTTTCAAATTACGATGAAGTCAAATTTTGGGTTTGAAAAGGGTTAAACAAAAAATTAATACCCTATAACATATTTAAATATACGGATAATAAAGTCTTTCCCAAAAAATTTTTTAAATTTCTTGACCAGAAAAATTAAAAATAAGAGCAGTTAAATTTAGTAAAAAAAATTTGCGCTAGAATTTTTCTCAAAATTTTTAGGGACTTTTTAAAATTGTTTAAAATTACTGATCTGTTTTGTATTTGTATCTTCCCCCAAATTTTGGGGTGGATTGTCGGATTTGTTAATTTAAAAATGTAATTTGTAAATATATTATTATTAATTTTTTAAATAGTGGGTTTTGTCTTAGACAGGTCGATTCCTTGTGTCAGGGAAAATTAGACTCTCATAGCACCCGTCCTCTGGGGTACCCGTTTTAGGGTGTACTAGTTCTCTTTGTGTCGAGGATGAGGGGAAAGGGTTTAATTTCCTAAATTTCCTAACTTTTTTGGCTAGAGTTACGTTTGTTTATCATATTTTGATATAAATTAATGGCGCTTTGCAACGCAATACTTTTTCGCTCTTCCCCAAAATTTATTTAAAAAATTTTAAGAAAAAATATATATCAATATTTTTCGTTAAGATCATCAAAATTCAAAATTTGAACTAAAATTTTTAGTGGCTTTTTTTTCAAAAAAATTTTTGTAAAATTTTAAACTTTATTTTAAATTTTTTTTAGTTTAGAAAAAAAAACTTCTCGAAATTTAATATTTTTTTATGTAAAAAAAAGACACCCAATCAAAAATTTTTAAAAAAACTTCCATAGTTATTTTTCCCAAAAACAGTAAAATATTATAAAATTAATTGCTTAAGAACAACTTTTAAAATAAAAAACGTTTTAGATTATATTTCAGGAATGCGTTATAACTCCATAGGCTATTTTTAAAAGATTTTTTTGAACCCATAATTAAAAAAAAAAATTCTTTTTATAAGATAATTTATTAAAAAAAAAGGGTTTTTTAAAAAATTTCCACGACTTGGGCAGTGGTAAGTTTTTGTTTTCCCCTTTTTTTTCAAGAGTAGCGGATGTATTACCCCGCTCATTAATCTAGCATGAAAGTCACTTTCTTTGGGGGGGGAGGGGGGGATTAAAATTTCGTTTCCTTTTTTTAATGTTAAAAAGTGCCTTCCCGCCTAGGTATGCTTTTAATCCCCCTCTGTCCTCCGGGCCCTCAATTCTTTAAAATGAAAAAGGGGAAAAATCTATTTAAACGAGATACTTTGAAAGCGGGGTTTGGGGGGCGAACCCCGGGGCCGACCAACAGTTTGATTTGTGGGGGCCAAATTTAAAAGACCTAGTTTAAATAAACAAAGGGCCCCCCATTTTATTCAAAATTAATTTTTATCAAAAAAATACACGCACCCAAAAGATGTTTCATTGGCTAGAACCACGGGCCCTTAATTAGATGTTTTTCAAAAGAAATGTCCCTCTTTTTTTTTTTTATCAAGGGAATTAAGAAAAAAGGACCTTTGTGTCCGTTGCGCTGCGGGGGCTCGACCGAACGACCCGGGCCGAGCGTTCCGGCCGCTTTCTTTTAGCTGACTGCACAATAACTTCCCCCGTTATTCCTTCCCGACCCGTTGGGCCCCTGTCCCTAGGGAAAAAAGCCATACATCAACCCCCTTTACGGCTTCATTGTGGCTGGAACCCGCTCCAGAAGGAGAGGAGAGTTTTTTGTTGGGACCGACAAAAAAACCCACTGAAAATTTACCCCCGCGCAGTTTCCCCAATTGGGTTTTGGGGAGCATTTTTTAGGGATCCCGGGTGCCCCTGTTCTTGGTTTTCTACTTTTGCTAGTCTTCCCTTCGGGAAAAAAAAACAAAAATTTAAAATTTCCCCAAAAAAACGGTTCCCCATTTAACTCCTTTTTAATATTTAATTCCCGAAAAGGGTTTGAAGAAAGCGGTGCTTAAAATTTAAATTAAAAATAATAATAATAATAATAAATAATAAAAATAATAATAATAAAATTAAACAAAAATTTTCAATTTTTCTTTTTTTAACATTTGAATAATGTTTTTACATTCTCATGACACCTAGGAGAGAAAAAATTTTTCGATCGTTTAAAAGGGAAATCGGATAATTTTTTTTCAATTGTCGGAAAGTTTTCATGAAATTTGTTTTAAAAATTCCCTATGGGCTGTCTGTGATTTGGGGGTAGAGCTGAAATATTTTAAGATTGGGCTAACAACCTTATTATATGGTGTTTTTTTTAAAGGGCGCCCCCAAAAGGTTTTTTTTTGGGAAATTGACACTAACCCCAAAATTATGGGTGTTTACTGAACAGCAAAAAAGAGAAAAAAATTTGATTTTTTCAAAAATTCCCCGTAACGATTTTGATTTTTTTTTATATCTACAAATTTTTTATTTTTTGAACAAGTGGCATTTTTTTTTTATTTTGAAAATGACTTTGGAAAATACTTTAAGAAAGGGAAAATTTTCTAAATTTTTTTATTTTCCGAAATTATTTGGAAAAAATGAAATTTTAATTACCACCCGTATGGTTTTTTGTATTTTTAAGGATAAAAAAATTTTTTTTTGAAAAAATATTTTTATTTAAAAACCCAAAGTTTTGGCTATAAGTAATATTTTAGACATTTTAATTCAGGTCTTTGAAAATGTAATTTGATTCTTATGCTCTTGGGGGACAAGAAACTCCTTAAATCAATATTGGGGTTGGGCCGTTCCCCGTTCCTAATTTCCCCCAGAAATATGTTATTTTAAAAGGGTCTTTTCTGCAGTGCTTCTAAACAATGTATAGGGCCTATGATTTCGTTTTCCCCAAAACTTTCGGGTTTTTATTAAATGTATTTTTTTAAAGTAAATGGGGGGGAGAAATACAAATTTAAAAATTTTGTAGGGAAAAATTTTTTCATTTAAAAAGTATTTTTTTGCTAATTTTTTGGACTTTTTAGAGAATTTTTGATTTTAAAAAAATCATCTAAAACCCTTTGCGTTATTTAATGTTGGCTGCAAAAACCCTTTGGGGATGTTATTTAAAATTTCCCTTTCCCCACAGGGCTGCTCCTATATATAAAGAAAACATGTGCACCCCGAACAGCCAATACTTTGATTACAAAATGAATTATTTTTTGTTTTAAGTAAAATTTAAATAGTCAAACTTAAAACTAGTAATGATTTAAATATCCCCAAAACAATCCCCCATTCTCCTTTTGGCGATACTTTTCTGGGTTAAAGTTTGCAAAGTGTGTTTTTGAGCTCGTGAGATAAGTAAAAATCTTTTTAGGAAGGGGGGTTTTTTTTTTGATTTGGGGTGAGTGCTACTATTTTTCATTTAAAAAAACTAAGGGTTTCCTGGATGGGAAACTCAAAATTTTTTCTAGAAAAAGTCCCTAATATTTCAATTTACTACCCCAACCGGGCATCTATCCCTTTGGATGAAATGTAATTTGAAAACAGATGGTTTTTTAATTTAAAGTGATAAATTAAAACCCCAGTTAATTTTTTGGCCAATATTTTAATATATTTTTTTGAAAGGGCGGACACAAAATTTTTTTTTGTTTTATTCCACTTTAAAAAAATTATTCGGACCACTTTAAAAAATACTTTAGCGAAAAATACTTCAAAAAGGCGAGTTTCGAAAAATAAACCAAAATGATTTAATTTTAAAAGGGGTTTAAAAAAGTTGGGTTTTCAAAGAAAGGGAGACACCCCAGTTGATGAAAATATTTTTTCAGTTAAAAAATTTCAAAAAACGATAAAATAATCAATTTAAAAAATTTATTGTATGTAAAAAAAAAAGATAAAAGAATACCTTTAAACGTGTTTTTCCCCCAACGACTTCATAAATCTTCCTTTATGCTAATTTGGGTACATTTATTCTAAATTTTACCTTATTTGGGCTTTTCCCAAAACAGTGTTAATAAAAAATATATTTAAGGAAAGGTGGTGAGGCAAGTGGGGGACCCTTTGTTAAATTTAGTTACATATATTTATTTAATTTTTTTTGAAAAAGTAGTCCTATGAGGTTAATTGGGGTTTGGGAACCGAAGTATTAAATTTTTTTTTTCTTGTGCTAGTTTATTTAAAAAACTATCTGACGCAAGCAAAAATCACACGGCCCCGGGGGGTGTTGTGACGTTGACTTTACGGTAACCCCTTTACACTAAGCTAAAACAATTTTTAAGTCGTTTTATTTGCTCCCGTAAAATTTAAAAAAATATTAGAAATATTATAATGGGCCTTATCCCACAACTAGTAAAATTCCCCTTTTTAAAATCTACATTTTCTTACGGGACTTATTATCAAGTTATATTGCAACCCCCCCCCTTTAAAATCTAAGGGAGAGAGGCAGTAAATTTGGTAAAGAGTTTCCTGAATTTAACATAACAATTTTTAAATTTTGTCCCCCAAAAAAAAAATAAAAGCTGGGGCAAACAAACAAAAAACCGCGTTAAGCGCGCTTTTTCCCTCCCAACGGAAAATCAAATTTCATTTAAAGGTAAACATTAAAGTTTCCTCCCCCAAAAAAAATTTACGTTTCATTAAATCCATTTAAAAGGGAACGGTCCGGGGTCTCAGTGGCATGGTCTTGGGGTTTCTTTTGTTTTTAAAATTTATTTTTGTTCCTAAAATGGTTACTTTTAGCGTTTTTTAAGGGTTTTCCAAACCTGTTTTAAAAATATATCTTTCTTACAGGGGCCCCTAGCAAAAAGTGATGTCTTTGCAAATAAACCCCC